>CALSFV010000462.1:0-118649 GCA_943737045.1 Parapristionchus giblindavisi
GGATGGGTGTGTTGGTCTCAAGGGAGGGAAGAACGGAGAAATTGCACAGAATTCTTGGTTTAAAGGGAGAGTGAGTATATATATACATAGTAATAATAATAATAATAATAATAATAATAATAATAATAATAATAATAATAATAATAATAATAATAATAATAATAATAATAATAATAATAATAATAATAATAATAATAATAATAATAATAATAATAATAATAATAATAATAATAATAATAATAATAATAATAATAATAATAATAATAATAATAATAATAATAATAATAATAATAATAATAATAATAATAGTAATAATAATAATAATAATAATAATAATAATAATAATAATAATAATAATAATAATAATAATAATAATAATAATAATAATAATAATAATAATAATAATAATAATAATAATAATAATAATAATAATAATAATAATAATAATAATAATAATAATAATAATAATAATAATAATAATAATAATAATAATAATAATAATAATAATAATAATAATAATAATAATAATAATAATAATAATAATAATAATAATAATAATAATAATAATAATAATAATAATAATAATAATAATAATAATAATAATAATAATAATAATAATAATAATAAGGAGAATTTTCTTTTTATTGGACTAGAGTCTGTGCTTGTGTGTCCGTGTGTATGTATGCTTGGTTGGTAGTGCGATATCATTATGCTTAACTTTTGTACAGGGTACGGGAAAATTACTTGGACTCTAACTTTTATCCGTATCTCCCTTTAGAATGCGATTTGAGCTACCAGTTTCATATTGTTTAATATCGTTATCTACTCAATTCATTAGCAACAAGAATATGGGAATGGATTTTGATTTGCCTCCCATTCGCTTTGAAGCAGGCCCTGATGATCTCGACTTTTGCAAGCTGCAGTACACGGTGCATTGTCATGCATCTCATGGCCGATCATTCGCGAAACAGATTGATTTTTTTATTTAAAACACATTTATCAAGAGTAGGACTCTGATGTGCATGGGGAAAAACTCTTCTTACTTCCGACAGTGCCAGAACACTGACGTTGATCTTCGTATGCGCGTCTTCGATTTCACAAATCCGAGATGATCGACAGGCAATACGGAGATGACCGAAGAAGTTGACTTCCCATGAAACAGAAGATCCACATTAACCAGGACAGAAGAATTGCTGAAATGTTGTCCTGGTTGTGTATCATCGTTCGATCGTCTATGTATATCAAGGCAAGTCTCCAGCCAGTCCTCGAATTCGCAGCAACCTCAATTTTTTTCTGGAAAGACCTTGTAGTTCTCTCGATGTTCACGAAGTTTGACGAGTACGAAAAAATCTGAATTTTCGAAAAAAATGTTTTTCGGTAGCGTCATCACTATACAATAACTAGAAAGGCCCGTGAGACCGTATAAAAGGATCGAATACGTACATACTGTGGGTGCATCATGTACAAGTTTCATCTTGATATCTCAACTGACGCCAAAATTACACCTGAAATAAAAAGTGTATTTTAACAAAAAATAAAAAGTGTATATATTTTTATATTTTCACAGATATGAAAGTGGGTCAGGCAGATGAATCTTTTGACTTGTGTCGCACATACTTTATTAGTTAGATCACACCATAGCCTCTGCCTGTCGATCTTCTCGGATTTGTGAAATCGGAAGGCGCGCATATGAAGATCAAATAAGAGCTTTTCCCCCACGCACATCAGAGTCCTACTCATGATAAATGTGTTTTAAATCAAATCAAAAAAATCACACCATAGCATTTTTTCTCCCTCTTGCCATGCTCATTCAAATGAACGTTCAAGGATCTACAAAATATTTCCCACTCTCATCTCTCTCTTCCTCTTCCTTCCCTTCCTATACTCCTCCTCCTCCTCCTCCCTCACTCTTCCTCTCCCCCCTCCCTGTGCTCGTCCTCCTTCTCCTCCCTCTCCCTCTCTTCTCCCCTCCCTATCCTCCTCCTCCTCCTCCCTCTCTCGAAAGGTCCTCGGCCACTTGAATGTTTCCTCTACAGTTTCTTCATAAGACAAGAGACATACGAGAGAGCATACGAAAGTGAGAGGGTGGCCAGACTCACAAAGAGGCATAAGCATGTAAAAAGCAGCGCTGCCAAGGACTCATAAACGAGTATTTCATGTCATATCTATCGCTTTCGTGCCATCCGCCTCATTCAGTCACTTTCTCTTTCTCCCGGTCCCGCAACGACTTTCTCCCGGTTACGGTAGCTATGAAGACGACTCTGGTATGTTATGGGGGTACTGTAGTCATCATATGATCATCTCATCGTCATTTTGGTGTAAAAACAGTGCAATTGATCATTTTTCAGCCGATAGTATGTTATTGATTTTTCCGTAGGTTCTCCTGGTAAACTTGTGGTGGTTAGCGAGCGCGATGCGGTATCCGAACGAGATCGAAGAGGCGCCTACCGTAATCTGCGAGAAGAATCAGATCGTGGTCAAGGTATACGGTAGCTGTTGGTTAAAAAAAACCGAATTCTCAACTTCTTCATACATCGTTACATTTGCCTTACGTGCCTACGCCGTAAACTCCTCCGTAACCTCGGCCTCAAAGAAGGAGGTTACGGAGTAGGCACGTAAGGCAAATGTGACGATGCATTAGAAATATGTTTCGGCCGATTCATACAAGCAAAAAATGGAAAATGATTATTGAGTTTATTGATTTCACTATTCCATCAAATATATTCCTGTTATTACATGTGATGTACCGAGGATATTGAAAGTTGTACGAAAATAGATAAATGTATTAAAGATCAAAACAACTTCCTCAAATCCTTCTCTGATCTACGTTGACGACTTCGGAGCCGATCCGGCCTGTTCTACTAGAAATAGGTAGGCTTTAATTGAATTCAGATAGCTGAGTAGAGGTATGAAACTAATCAGAGCTGCAACTTACTAATTACGAAATTCGAATTAAATTGCGATATAATTAACGTAAATTACGATATTTTCTCGTAATATTTTCGATTGATATGACAGACAAAATTGATATGACAGACATATGAAAATGTTATGAAATTTTATTCAATATTTTATTCGAATTTTCGTAATCACAAAAATTTCATGTTGCAAGTATCTCCACTAATCGATATTTGTAGGAACTCTATCGAGATCAAGCACGGCAAGTGTGGCATGAGCATGGAGCGAACAGTTGGTTTTTTTTCGATTATTTCGTAATTTTTGAAAATTGATAAATCAATAATACAGGAGGAACCACTCGGCGCGGTGCAGAGAGTCTGCGTCTCTGTACAATTACATCCAATGTTTGTAACGGAGGTGAACTTACTATTTATCGTAATCCATTCCCTTCTAGGTCCATTTTCAAAGAGTTCTAGTATCTATCTATTTTGGTGGAGACAAAGCAGTTTTACAGTTTAATGACCCGTATCACGGGCAGAACCCATTTTTTAAATAATAATAGTTTTTAATAGTAATATATTTTGGTCTGTCTTCGTCTCATCTTCATATATTTCAGGCGGATCGTTCGTACTGCGTGCAGTGCGTCTACGTAGAGCAGCACGTGCTGAACAACTTTGAGCAAGCTCTTGATGTCAGGTACGGACTCAAGGCCTTAAAAATGCACTTAACACTAAATATTATTTACTTACGAAAGTCACTTACTAGTTGGCTATGATCAAGTTTTGCAGTGAAGCAACGGCCACCGAACTCGCTCCTCAATTCGACTTCCAAAGTGTACCAAAGTGCTCGTATTCCATCAGAAAGGTATGCTTACTTTATCTATCATACCCCAAATCTATTGTATTGTTTAATACACCGTACCCCTCATATACCGTAATCTTCTCAGGATTCTCCAACGGGTCCACCTGCCCATTATGCAGTCATAGGCGAAAGTGTTTTCCATGTGTGGCAGTGCGATGGAGGTAATATTTGTTCTTTAATAAGTGTTTTTTTTTATTTTAATTTTTTTTATATTTGAATATATATTTGTATGAAAATTGCGAGAAATCTCTGTTGCATCATGAATGAATTCCAGGCAACCACGGCATTCTCGTACAGAACTGCTACGTCGAGGACGGTCAGGGCAATCGGATTCTCATCGTCGATCAGGATGGGTACGGTAGTCTCAGAATATCGATTGATAGTGAACTGAATTCGTGTTTAAACACGATTGAATCAATTTTACTGCCCCTCGCACATCCCATGAAATACAGTAGCATGAAGCAAGTTGAAATCTTACAATTTTAAATCTAAGGTGCATGCGACCTTATAATTGTACATTATAATGCATTTATTATAAATTGAAATATAGATTCAATGTAACTTATTTATTTATTTGTTTATTTATATATATTTAATGTTTATTTATTTTAATTTTAAATAAATATTCAGATGTGGCGTGGACTCTTACGTGATGGATACTCCCGAGTACAGCGAGGATCTCAACTCCGCCTTCCAGGTACTCGCATTGGTGAGATTGTATCGATTGGAGGGTGTACTGTAGCGATCGATCGATTGACCGCTACCGTAGTCCCACACATTCGTTGCAGGAGACGCACGTGTTCAAGTTCGCCCAGAAGACAGTGGCGAGATTCGCCTGTCAGATTCGAATCTGCGTGCAGGGAGAGGATTGTCACAAATTGGCGGTAGATCACAATATTGATTTTTGAATATTGATTTTAGAATATTGACTCAGAAACACTCCGCACTGGTCGCACATTCTCGTAGTCAAAAAACAGACAGAATAAAAGCGCGAAGAGCTTCAATTAACCTCGTTCGATCGAAACATCGAGTCTCAAATCAAAATCAAACCAAATCATTTATTTTCCTGTATAAGAAAGAAAGGGATGATTTAGGGTTCTTCTTATCACGTTAAACGGGGTCAGGAAAGCTAGTCTTCTTATGCCAGAGTAATCGGTTCAGCGCATGTCGTTCCGTCAGCTTGAGTTCCGTGAAGTCCTTCTATCGATCGATTTCAGCCGCCTAAGACGTGTCCATCCTCCTCTCAGCGAGAGTCGGTCGCAATTGAGAAACCAGTCAATAAAGAGAAGAATAACGCTGAAGACAAGACCGCGTACAAAATGCTCGGAGCAACAACTTCGCAGTAATCATTTTCGAATTTTTCTTATTTGGAAACCTCATTTCATTTTTCGATTCATCGGTTTTTGAAAAATTCTTATTCAGTGGTGAGTCGCTTACGCCCAACAGCACCATTGGCACCGTTTTCTTCGGGTAAGTACCTCGATCGTTTTTGATTATTGATTGATTTATAAAACCTACCGTACTCCTTTGTAGTGGCGATCTCCGCGCGAGACGCGACGTCCGGACACCGTATCATACTGCAGTAGTGCGAAGATCGCCCGATGGATACCCAGAGATGGATGTGAGATATTAGATCAAAGATCAAAGATCAAAGATAAAAAATCATAGATTAAAGATCAAAGATCAAAACTCAAAGATCAAAGATCAAAGATCAATGAATTCGTTTTCAGGTGGTTGGCGAAATTCGCGTGCTCGATTCTCCTCAAGACGTCCAGTATTACGGTGAGTGATTAGATACTTGATCCGATCAATCGATCAATGATTCCAATCGATCAATAATTCCGATCGATCAATAATTCCGATCGATCAATAATTTCGATCTATCAATAATTTCAGAGCGAAGTCTCCAAAAGGGCGGCTCATCCGAGATCGCGTGCATATCCGGACTCATGTATACCGTGTTGGTGTCGTCACTGGTGAGCGTGTACTGTTGACCTCATCGAAATATCGATTAGAATAGTCTTTTTAAAATTTCCATTTCTCAAAAAATCACTGTTCCTATCAATTGAGAAATCACGAAAATTTCCTGTTACGAACATCTCAAAAAGTATAAAATTAACCAAAAATAAAGATTAATTATTTTTTTAATAAAAAATCAATAATCTAAGGTGTTCCTGTCACTTCTTCTTCTCGTCGTCGTTCTCATTCTCATCGTTCGCAACAACAACTACCGCAAACGCATCGTTCACTTCGCCAGTTAATCAATCGATAATGTTTGCCAAAATCAATCGATATTCCGTAGTTCCCTTATCTATCTATGCATATATTTATTCACAATATCGTATGTATAAAGTCGTATGTATAAAGTTGCTCAATTATAAAAGGTAACAATGAGATGTGACAGAGATCGGCGATCGAAGATCAGAGAACAACTATATTTTCAAAGGTCGGAATTAATGGGCATCTTCGTGATATGAAATGCTGCATAGTGCGAAACTGCCAGCACTTTTAGTATTCAGATATATGAATGTAATTCTAGTGATTTGTGTATTCATTTTACTTTACTGAATAGTTGATTTTAATGTATTGAATTGGATGCCCACCTCACTTTATCTTTGAGCTGCCACAATCATTTATTCAAAGTATGGCTCTGGGCATGGGTAGATTCATTTGGCAGTTGGAGTGGGAGCTGGAGCGGCAGCAGGAGTAGCTGCAGGCGCGGCAGGAGCCACGGCAGGGGGAGCTCCAGGCGAGGCAGGGGCTACCGCAGGGGGAGCTCCAGGCGAGGTAGGGGCTACCGCAGGAGCTGCTCCAGGAGCAGGTGCAAGCACCGAGGGCATGATCGATGGAGCAGCCATGAGAGACTTGGGAGCAATAGCGGGCTCTTCTCCGGCTGAAAGCGCGGGTGGAACTGCCTTGGAGAATGCCACGGACAGACGCTTAACTCCTGAAATGAGAGATTTTAATTCTCAGATACACATTCGAGCTCCTCGAGCTCCTTTTGAGCTCCATTATCATTGAGTATTAACGCTAGATCTACTGTAGATTTACCATCAGGCTTGACACCCTTCGGAAAAGCATCGGTCGCCTTCACCACAGTGTCGTTGAAGACGACGTGTACAGCGAAATAGTGCCTCGTGGATTCCTAAATGGTGTAATATTACATTTTGTGCAAGGCGACGTTTCCCAATCGCTCGACTACTGCACAAATTGTGCAAGGCGACGTTTCCGACAAACGCACAATGAATCTCCGGTTCTGGAACCACAGACGAATGATGGCCGTCTGATCCTTGGCGATGAATCCAGTGGGAGGTTGAACACGAAAAACGGCGGCGGACGTGCAACGGACCGGAAATAAGGACACTGTAGATATGTGGAAATAGGGATACTGTAGACATGTGTAAATCGTAGATGAGTGTACGATCATAATACTGTAGAGTGCAATACACTGTGGACTGCGTTATTGGGTTAGGGTCATTGAGCATGACAGACATTCAGAAAAATTACAAGTTAGATAATGTTCGTTGAGCGGTCGTTATGGTAATGGTCAGTCTACTGCTGATAGAGTACAAAGAAATAGTGTGTGTAACGAAGAGACCGCAGACAAAAGTCCCACCTTGAAGACAGCGCGTTTCGCGTTCTTGTTCGTCACTTTGATGTCACAATACGTTGACTGCAATTGACATTTGATCGATGATCTCTGATCTTTGATCTTTGCTCACCTTTCCGGGGTTGCCACAAAAGAAGGTGATGTTGTCGGGCACGAATTCGAGTCCCTGAGGAACGGGCGGAGCGGAAGCTGGAGCAGATGCTGCCATACTGTAAGATATATCGATCAATCAGGGTAACCCAAACATACCGTAACCTAAACATACCGTACCACAACAATACTCAAATATACCGTAAGCAGAAGATAGATGTCGTATTCTAGAAATATACCTGAGCTTGCTTGAACTGTCTCGAAATTATACGACGGCGCGACTCGAGAGAGAGAGTGGACCGGCAGCTAAGCTAGCCGGGGCTAGAAATGAATGGAGAATGGAGAAGGAGATGAATGAAGAGAATACGTGGAATGGAAAATGATTATATTTGAATATTACTGACCATTTAATTATATTAAACGAATCAAGATATGCTGGCAGTTAAATTATGAGTGTGATAGGTTAGAGGGTAATTATCTAATTAGAAGACAATTCATGTTTCGATCGATATGATTTGGTTCTTCTCCGATTTCTATATTGGACGATTTTACAGGACTTTCGCATAGCATCATGTTTTCATTCATTTCGTTTATTTATTGCGCTACAGTCAGTGTACTTCTCTGTTGATGATAATTATGGATTTCACTGCTTTATCACATATACAATATCACTATCACTGAATATCACTATGAATATGAATATGAATATATTAAATATCACTGGCCTAGCAGTGATAACCCGCAGAACTTCGTGTGCTTTGAATAACGGGTTGTACCTTTACCTTTACCTTTACTTATCACATATACATTACACTCATAATTCACCGAAGTTGATTCTTCCACAGAAGTTGGAGGATTTGTTTGTATCAATGTTATAGAACCGCAAAAATTGCAATTATGTGACTCTTAATTGAGACTGCTTACATGATAAAATATATACTTTTTTGCTGAAGTGAAATTGTATTTTTGCCCAATGCACTGATATACAGCAGAGGCCGCCAAACTGCTATATGCCGTAGTCGAATGAGAAAATGAGAGGAGTGATTTTTTCTTCTCGAGAGGAGATTGACCGAACCTATGGCATATCGTGATATGCGAATGACTTCGATAGGCGACTATATATATGCTTTCCAAGTAATTCCAAGCAAAGTAATTGTCTGTGGCCGTGAGAAAGAATGAGAGAGCAGCCGATTGAACTAAGAAATGAATTTCTTGCACTCGAGCATTCTGTACTTGTTGAAACACCTTTGCGGTGTACGATAAATAAATAAAATAAATAAAATGGAAAGCAATACAAAGGAGAGGAGTTTGGCCAATCTCCTCCCTCATTTAAATATGACTTTCAATATGCATTTGGCGGTCTCTAATATACAGCATAAAAGTGAAAAATAATAATCTGGAGCGCAACAAAGAAAAATTGGTATGCTGTAGCATAATGTACTGTATCGAACCTATTCTAGAAAGTGCTTCAATAGTCTTTAATCCATAGCATATAGTTGATAAAAAGATCTTAGAAAGGGTCCAGAACTACTTCACCAGACGAATACTCATCAGATGGTTCAATGCCACATTCATGAATTCGTGTTCAAATTTAGATAA
Source organism: Parapristionchus giblindavisi (assembly GCA_943737045.1). Taxonomy (NCBI): domain Eukaryota; kingdom Metazoa; phylum Nematoda; class Chromadorea; order Rhabditida; family Diplogasteridae; genus Parapristionchus; species Parapristionchus giblindavisi. The sequence goes on from CALSFV010000462.1 coordinate 9,059, forward strand.
ATATGTATGTTATGTGAGCATCTTCAGCACTGCCAAGACTACCGTACTCCGTCGTGTACACCAAAAATCAATCGATACCGTAATCAGCTCTACGCTCCCACGACTACCTCATACAAAATGAATGAAAATGTGTGGAGTGTGTCCTCTCGACTAGGCTTATGTTTATCGATTATGTGTACACAAGTCGTACAATCAATCAATACAATCACGATATCGATCGCCTTATTTGATGTCCTTGCAGCTCTTCAGTTTGGTCGGATCCATGTCTGCGTAGTGCTCGAACTCTTCCCGCTCCTTCTGCGACATCGACACCTACAGTAGCTACCAGTTACAGTATCCCGCCAATAATAACGACACTTCACGATCGATAAATACCGTACATGATGGCTCTTCTTGGGAGTGCTTGGTGCGGTTACCGTGCTCAGTGTCCTTCCGGTCGACGTGATCTTCGGCCCCGTCTAAATCAATCGATAATCTCGATCAATCAATCGATATTATCGATCTGGGATCTTACCGTGATCGGCTTAATGGAGGCACTCTTCACTTTCATCTTGGCCAATCCACCCGTCTTCAGGAATTCGATCTGCGAAAGGCGTAATTAGCGTGTGATTGGGAAACGTCGTCTGCTCAGCCGCACTCGGCGCACCAACCTGTTTCTGCGCAATCTGCACCACGTCATTCGGCATTTCCACAGCGTCTCTGTACGAGTCCTGACCATTCACGGGCGATTCGATCGTCAACGTCACCTGCAAATAAGGAAAAGGGGCGTGTCTTATTTTGGATAATGTGAAAAAGGGCGTGTCTTATATTGGATAATGTGAAAAGGGGAGTGTCTTATTCTTGAAAATTTCAAAAGTTGCGTGACTTACGGTACTGGTCTGAGAAAAACTCTGCTGTATTAGCGCAATGCACATGCTCTTGCTAACTACCGCCTTCGAATTGATTTCCCTAAATCAATCAATCAATCAATACCCTCCAATCCACAGTACCGTATGATGTCACCGGGGCGGAGGTGAGTGGCGCTGAGTGATCCGGGTGCAACCTGAGATGACATTATCGATTTGTGGGCGGAGCTCAACATTGTCTACAGTACTTTGAAGACTTCGATCCGTTCACGAGCGTCATATCGTATTTGCAGACCGAGAGGCGAGCGTCCGATCTCGGACGGAGTCGTGTCCTTGAGGACGACCTGAAAGGGGCGGAGCCTTGAAAGGGGCGGAGCCTTGAAAGGAGTCAAGATTCATCGTTCCCATACCACAAAAAGCGATCGAGATACCACTCTTTAATCACTCATGGGTAAGAACCGCGAAGAATAAAGCAGAATGGGTCTATTTGAGTCAGAGTCTATTAGGGGCGGAGTCTATTAGGGGCGGAGCTTACCATATACACATTGATGGCTCGTCCGATTACTTTCTCATATTTCTCCTCTGTCGATATACTCTCCAGTGTCGTCTTGCGCAGCATACACCACGAGAAGCAGCTGTGCTCCAATTGCATGAGAAGTGTCTGCAAAGATCAAAGATCAAAGATCAGAAAATGATGATATTAGAAATTAGCATTGCTTCCAGATCATGTAAATACCATGTCATTTTAGCTAATTTAATTTGGTTATGTCAAAGCTATTGTCAAATTTCACTACAATTACAAGGCTCCGAAATCGAGAGTCAAATGGGAGAGCTCAAAGGTCAAAGATCAAAGATCAAAGGTCAAAGATTAAAGACCAACCTTATCCTTGTTCTCTTTCATGGCCGCGTGCACATTAGCCAGTGCCATTTTCACTCCATTTATCTGCAGTATCTTATCGCCCATGAAGACCTTGTTGTACAGTGGAGAGTCATAGTGAATGCGAGTAACCTGCAACGATCAAAGATCAAAGATCATAGATCAAGTATAGCTCGTACACAGTGATCGCTTGATCGGATATTGATTGCTAGTCTGGAGCCCTTCTTCACTTTGATCGATGCTGTCTCCTGTAAATAGATTTCGATAGCATTTATAATCAGTATTAGTCTAAGTCTTAAGGTCTTAAGGTCTTAAGGTCTTAGCAACTTACGATGAATCGATCTCGTGGAGCAGTCGGGTCTTTGGCCGCTTTCGCTGTGGACATTTTGATAAAATGAATGAAAAGAGAAGAGTGAATCAAGAAATGATCCTATCTGCAGTGCACGTATTTGTCTGCAGACATAATTTTATTTGCATAATGGCATGGACCTCAATCATTCCACTTTAGTAAATTATGTTTTATTTTTTATTCACGAACTTTCAGACCTTGAGGCTCATAATTTCACCATATTTCCAGTTCGTGAGCAACTCAGATTCCAACTTATTATAATTTCTGAACGTTCGGTTCACTCTACCAGATCCACTCCGTGCTCAATCTCGAGATTTTGGAATGTTTAATGATGCATAGTTCTTTCAAATGTAACAACCGATTTTCAGATAAAAACAATTTTATTATCTTTAAAAGCAATCTTCTCACACACACACGTCTTATATTCACAATGCCAGCTTTCAACAATCAATCAATACTTCAATCAGTCTTTACAGGGACAGCGTAGGGGGTGATTACGGTATGGGGACGACCATGGTTTATCGATTGTGTACAGGGCAAGAGTCGGGCTCAGTTAACGGATAACTCATCATAGGGGAAAAAGATCAACAAACTACTTCAAAAGATCAAAGATCAGTGAACAATACGAGTTTAGAACACATAGGCAATATTAGCTGCTAGGATTATTTGTTTACTCTATTTGAGGAGAAGGTGTATGGGCGGGGGGGGGGGGGGGGGGTCTTGGCACGATTATCGATCAACTGAGACATCTTGCAAAACGAATACGGTAAATGGGCGGTACTAGATGTGACATGGTGAAGATAGAATAGTTAGGTAGATAGATAGTCAGCATACGTTTGTATAAGTGGTGTTGAGCAATTATATAAGGTGATGGGTGGGGGGGGGGGGGGCGAAGAGGTAAAGGGGCGGAGCTAACTAAAGGGGCGTGGCTAAGTAGACGGCGTTGGAAGTCGAGGAGTTTTGGCTTCTTACAAGCAAAGTGAGGAAGTGCGGTAACATATTTTACAATCAATCAGTAATTCGAAATCTGGGCAGGTTTCAGATACGGTATACTACAAAGAACTAAGAAAAGAATAAGGAGTGAGGAAAAATATCAGAAGGAAGGTTGGGTTACACAGGCAAAACCGATAAATATACACAAAAAAACCGATATCGGACCCGAATTTGAGATGGAAACTAGATGAAGTTGTACAATCGATGAAGAACTGGAAACTGGGAAATCAGAGAATTGTGGGCAACCAGGGAGGCCGGATCCGGAGCCGGGGATAGCAACCGGTTACCCGGATGAGCCTGAGCAAAAGCCGGGTTGGTGTCCAGACCGGGGGTATAATTCTAGGGGACTGGTCAACGGGAAAATCTGGGTTCAGTAGCAAGGGATCAGGATGTGTATAGTACAACCGGAGAGACATTGACAATCGATAAATACATCATATACGATAGGACAGAAGGATAGATAGGGAAAGTGGAACGGAAAACGACGACTTAGAGTACTCTATACTATCTGTATTGTATACTGGCCTTGTGTGTATGCAAAAGGGATGGTACGGTATAATTGTGGTGTGGCGCTACCGTAATCAGGACTGGGGTGGTGGTGCGTGGGGTGCGGACGACGAATGGGAATGAACGGGGGCTCTATGTACAAGCAAAACAACAAACAAAGAAGAAGAATATATCGTCCGTCATCGGACGCATACATGGGGTTGGCGGAGATTAATCAATAAATATAGCTCTTTTCTCTCTTTTGATAGAATGATAACGATCGGAATTATTGATTACTACACAGGGCACATTTAGATGAGGGGGGGGGGACAACAATCTGACGAAAGGTATAACAAGAGTGAACTGGGCGGGGGTTACGGTATAGATAAGTGCACAGTCGTGTATCAGGCTAGGATAACGGATATGATGGGCGAAAGCGGAAAAGAGGAAATGGAAAAATGGAAAAGGGGCGGAGCTTGGATGAACGAATCAATAGGAAGGATGAAGAAGACGAAGAAGACGAAGCACACACCCGAGAGCACGACCTGAATCGAATCTCTTATTTGAATCATAAGTTAAAAATTTCCGCCAAAGTTGCCACTACTAGCAGCAATCTCTTCTTGTTTAATGTCTAATATTTTTATAAAACGCCTCTATTCCAATTAGTGATACATATCTATCTATTTAAATTAAAGCATTAAGCATTAAGTATAACCTTAAACACCTCTAGACACAATAAATAACAAAACTTTAAAAATAAAATTATTTTTAAAGATATTAAATTACCTCTCAGGCGCTCGTCGCGAGCGCCATTCCTGCGGCAAGTGTCGTGCTCTCCGTGCTCTCCAACTTCACTTCGGCGTCCGTGGAATTAGCAGCGCCATCGCGCGTCCGAATGGGTGGTCGCCGCGGCTTCGATGGTCGCATCTCGGCCGGTCTCCATCTCTTAGGATCAATGTCCCGAGTGGAACTGCAACGGAACCGGAGGATAATAATAATAATAATAATAATAATAATAATAATAATATATTATATCAAGGATACTATTATGCAATATAGCGTTATGTAAACGCATTTCTCGTAGCCCCACAATGGTCGCTACTACTATCAAGATCAAAGGGCCTTTAAACAATCAAATGATCTTTCTCTCAATTGCCATGATTTCTCAATTTGTGCAAAAATCGTGCCAATAATACTATGTACTTGAGAACTACATACCATCTTTCAAAAATCAATCAATAAATCAATAAACGCACTGTTTGTATATGTTCTCGAAGAGGTAATCGATGAGCTTGTTCTCCAATTGATCCTTCGATCGACGATACTCATCCAACTGCACGTCCTCGTGAATGTTCTCCGCCTAGATGACAGGATTACGGTAGGTGACAGGATTACGGTAGATGACTAATCAATCGATATGGTCTTTACTATTGTATGTAGAAGATAAGTATTGATATTACGATGGATATCAATAGATAGATATGTCTAATAGCAAGCTAATGCATCTGGCAAACGAAATCATACATGGGCTGAATTGCCGCTAGCAACAAGAGATATCCGATTTAGACAAAATTTTTTTAAAATTTAAAATTCATGAAAACGATTTAGGTAGTTTTGGACAGTCTAATCAATACAAATCAATCGATATGCTTACATTTTCCTTGATAGACTCGCAGAGACTCGCTCTACCCTGAGCAAGATTGATCATCTCCGGCAGGATGGTACTTCGTAGTTCCTCCGTCGAGATACCATCAAAGTAGCCGTGACGAGTGGACGGCAGTAGTCTGCAGAGATTAAGGAAGTACTATTAAATTAATAATAATAATAATAATAATAATAATAATAATAATAATAATAATAATAATAATAATAATAATAATAATAATAATAATAATAATAATAATAATAATAATAATAATAATAATAATAATCATAGGTGTACAAGAATAAGTATGCATGCTCTGTAAATGTAAATTTCTTTAAATAAATAAGTTAGCCAATAATGTGCCCTATGGTGTTTCGGCCGCTACGTCCAACTAGCAGATAGATATGCGAATAATATTCTTTATCACAGTGCGAATGAGCGAAATTCGAAAAGTGATGCGGTGAGTCATGGTTTGCAAGTTCGACTGGAAATTTTTCAATGTTTGCGAGGCAAGGCTGTGCGCAAAAAAACATTCGTTTTCACGCGCCAATCGAAACAACCAACCAACCAACGGATGAGACACAAGCTCATCAGGCGTTATACACTCGTCAAATCATAGCATTCATGCACAACACATTCAAATCACCAGGACTCTATTTATACCAAAAACAGAAACGCAGAATCAACCGGCGCTTTCCTAACATTGAAGGTCGATATTTTTCCTTCACTTCTGCCTCTAATGTCCATTCGCATTATTGTGTACGAAAGAAAAGTGTGATCATCCCTCAATTATGTTTCCATGTTTCACTCCCAATCCCCATTCAAACAGACTTCCAAACCAAAGTACGTGTCCTCTGTGTCGATGCGTCTGACTCTCAATCACTCTCATCAGGGTTAGGGACGAATAACGGGAGGGGGGGGGGGAAGTGAGCGAGATAGGGAAGGCGATAGAAGAGACTGCGAGTGGGTTAGAGTGGTCTTTATGAGACAACGTTCAAAGTTATGAATATAGGAGAGGAGGAGGAGGAGGAACCATGATGAATGGACGCAAGTTAGACCGTTCAAAAAGGGCAACTGCACTACCAACAGAGGAACACAGATCAAAGTTTGATAGATCTAAAATCAAAGTTTAATAGATCAAAGAGTAAAGTTTGAAAGAGCAAAAGATCAAAGATCACTCTCACCTCTCTCGTAGGTTATACATAAACTCGTTCTGCTCCCAGCTCCAGTACTGCAATTCTTGCGTCTTGTCACGGCACGTTTCATCTAAAAGGGAAGGAGTGAGATCAGAGATCAAAATTTAAAGACCAAAGACCAAAGATCAAACCTGCAAAGGACTCGAACCGGCGTCTCGAGTGCTTGGAGACGGCTCGTTTATCGCGCGCAGTGAACACGAGATCGAGGTCGGATGAGGCGGTGTCCGTGTCGATTACTGTCTTCTGTAATGGGACAAATTCATTATATTATATTTGATGGAATAAATAAATAAATCAACAAAGAGGATACTGATTGAATTGAATCTGAGTGATACCCTAGTCATAGCTGGGTCAGCTCCTTGAAACATATTTGATACAGGTTGGCAAATGATTGGCACAAGGAGGGAGTCGAACCCACGATCTCTGCCTATCCGGGGCATTGCTCTACCATTAAGCTACCTGTGCACCGATCATTGCCTTCCAATTCTTTGTTATGGGACAAGCCCCTTAGTCTCAACTCACGCTACTGATAACAATCAATTAACGCCCTGGCGAGAACAAATTCTCATAACCAGAATTAAGAGAGAGACAGAATTGTACAGATTGAATTGAATCTGAGTGATACCCTAGTCATAGCTGGGTCAGCTCCTTGAAACATATTTGATACACATATTTGATAAGAGGATACTGTAATGATTGAGAAAAGCTACTGCAATAGTGTAACTGCAAGGCGAATATTAGATATCGAGAGACAAATAGAGGAGATTTGACCGTGATAAGTGAGGTATCAAATTTACTTAATATATAATGAATACACCGTCGGATGAGAACCTACTGGATGATAACCGGAAGCGACCGTATTGCACTGTTACATTTGCCTTACGTGTCTACGCCGTAAGCACCTCCGTCGTGTCGGACAGGCGGCGGAGGGGGTTACGGCGTAGACACGTAAGGCAAATGTAACAGTGCATATGAGAACTGAGCACATGAGAACCGACTGGATGAGAACCGACTGGATGAGAACCGACTGGATGAGAACCGACTGGATGAGAACTACACTTCGTGATCAAGATATTTGGTGTAAGGAATACTATTTCGAGAGATTGAAACTCTAGGAGCGTTACACGTGAACAAGTGTGTATGAAACATGAAACCATCAGGATAACCAATTGTGTTACTCAAAATCAGAGACCGTAACTTTTGCAGATTTCGGCGACAAAAAGAGAAAGGAGTCGGAAAAAGAAATTTTAATGTCAGTTTATGGCAATTACGGGTAATTTTATAGTTCTGAATATGTGGGTTAAACAAAAATATTATGTTCTATCATCATTTTCTTCAGTGAATGATGGCTGTACAATATTGAAACTTCAATAAAGCAAATACGCAATCAAGCGTGATACAGGAACAATGAATTCATCAGACTAATGAATAATGACAGCATCATCATTCATTCATGCTCCCCTACTAATTCGCAAAACACGTCTAGTCCTTTTATGCAAATGTTGTGCACAAATCATGCTACGAGAAAACAAAATAACACTCCACCCTTACATACATACTCTCTATTCTCACCCAAGATAAACTTCTATACTTCAACTTTTACTGCATATTCTCGCAGTTATGCTGTGTACGTGACCTGAGACCGTATCCATGAACCACGACAAGCCTTTTGTCTGCAAGCGTGACGTCACAACCGTAGCCGAGGCGTTTGCCAAAACTCCTCCGCCTACGCTTGTGACGTCAAGTTTGTCGCAAAAACGGATTTCCATCGTTCATGAGCCTCTGTTGTGACAAAGATTAGATCTTTCTTCAGCTCACAACCGCAAACTTGATATGAGGTCGAGTTCAGGGTTCTTGCAGATATGAATTGGAAAAAACTGGCAATGTCCCCAGGAACGCCACATGTCACTGATGGCATAGGCCATGCCTTACTACCTAGTATTGCATTTGCCTGTCCATTTCACCTTCCCTACTCTACTTCTAGGTATCTGTATTCCGCGCATAATACTATGATTATTATTATTATTATCATTATTACTACAACCATTACGCAACCATACCAATGTCATTCGTCTAATGACATTATAAGTATGCCTTGTCTCACGCCATTCTCCCATAACAGTCAGACCAACGGGACGAGAGATTGCATTCTAGATGAATTCTCTCCTCAGACAAAACAATAATCACAAAGACAATTCTAGAATACAAGAATTAATCACTATTTTTCGCTTGTTCTTTTACATCCATCTCCCTATCTCTGACTGCTTCAATCTCCTGTGGTCCCCAAACGCCTCTACCAAATATACGAAATTAATTCATACATTTTCATACCCTCACAAGGTGACGATCGACCCACTGTATACGGCTCATTTTCAGGATCGACCCACTATATAAAGCTCATTTGCTATGCAAAATATTGCAATTTAAGCGAAAAATAACGATTTTTCTAGATCGACCCACTATATAAATACAATCCTGTGAGGGCGCCGAAAATGTATGAATTAATTTTATCACTTGTTGTCATCACATCCGTAAATTCATCAATGGCATGTGAAACATGATGAAAGAAGATGATCAAAGATGAAAAGGCTAATTTTATCAATTTTATAAGGAAATTGTCACCATTTTCCTGATCGGTGGCCGTATGCAAGGACCGTTTTCCCGGAAAATGTGACGTCATTAGCGTAGGCGGAGGCGTTTTCCAAAAATCCTCCGCCTACGCTAATGACGTCACATTTTCCCGGAAAACGGTTTTCCCGTTGTTCTTGCATACGGCCACAGTTTATTATTCATTTTCCTCAGAGAAAGAATAGGGCCAGGTGGAATCTAGTTTCATGACTGGTGCAAATAGATTGAGAGGAGAGGCAAGAAAGGGGACTTCATCACCAAGTGACACACACACGCGCATAAATCACCTATGACTACGACGATATGTCAGCCGTAAATGTAGAGGAACCAATCAATAAACATACTGTAGGGTTACGGTATACGATTCATTGTTAGTAAATCGATAAATCAATAATGGCCTACCTTATCCCTTGCAGACACTGCTCTCGGTGCACGCGACGACGGGCTTACTGTAAAGAATCAATATATCGATCGGGAAAACTTTACTTTCAAGTTTTTTCGTCTATTTTCTTTCGGATTTTCACATTCATTCTACAACGGAACTAAGAAAAAAACGAAAGGCAGAGAGCCAAGACCGAAGTTCCGGCATCCGGAAATTAGCCTCAGCATTCCTCGCATTAGCACTTTTCCACACATTCTCTAATTGTAAGGAAGATTCCACAACATCAATCAATAACTCATTGTCATACATTTCGATACCCTCATAATGGGAGGATTGGCCAACTATATATGGCTTATTTTCAGGTCACTTCATACGAAAGGAAGCAAAAAATAACGATTTTTAAGCAAAAAAAACAACGAATTTTCTCATCCGACCAACTATATCTCGAAACTCGACCCCATATGTCGAAAACTATGTTACAAAGTACCAAGCCTGACCGCACTTCGAGCCAAAATTTGCCAAAAATCGAAAAAAACCATTTTGAAAACCGAAGACCTAGCTATTCGACCTATGCTCGATCCACTAAATAAACCAAACCGCGCGAGGGAACCGAAAATGCATGATCATTGTTATCAAGCCGCACACTACACAAGAGTGATAAGCGGAAGTTGTACCACTCGGACACGTGCTAGATTCTTACACGATAAATCAATAAATAAATAATTTTTAAAATTAATCAAATGCTCAATAAACCAATCAATAAATTGAATCTAATCAATCAATAAATCAATAAATATTTTTTAAATTAATCAAATGCTCAATAAACCAATCAATAAATTCAATCTAATCAATAAATCAATACCTGTCTTAGCGACTGTGTGCTCTGCACCATGGACTCCTTCTACGAGTAGTGACAACATGGTGATGGCCAGAAGAGGCCATGCCAGGCTGGTCCTCGTGGGCTGTGGTGGCCTTCTGGATAATCTCGACGACGAGGACGATGATGATTCCTGGAGATGGGGGTGGGTCAGATATAGAGATAGAGATATTTATTTTATTAGTTATATTATTTATTTAGATATATTTCGCCAGGCAACAGCTCATACTTTTACATTTCATCCCAATAATTCATATTTATCACTGGAGTGTCTCCCGCAGGAGTACGCCTTGAATAACAGGTCGTGCCTTCTTTGCCTTTACCCAATTCATGTTTTTAAAAGGTTTCAAATTCTGATTGGAAAAAATCATATTAGTATTTGCACAAAGGTATATGCACAACCCGTGATTCAAGGCACACCAAGTCCTGCGAGCGATCACTGATGGCCCATCTATTATGGAATCCATTTCTATTCAGAAAATAATATTTGCATATTATTTTCTAAATATTTAGAAATAGATTCCATAATACATTCCATTGAGAAGGAGATTAGGATGATGCCTCATTCCTCTCCTCAATCCTCTCATAACCCCCTCTCACATGTTGTGCATACTAAATGGCCTCGGGCTAGATTACAACTCCCCGCCCATCTCATAGTAAACTATGTGTATATCTAACCACCGTACACTGACTTTGCGGGCTTGGACACCTCTACCGTAACCCATCCGATTCTACGGTATACCTGAGCAGGCCTGCCTCGTCGCTTCCGCTCCTTCTCATCTTCTTCAGCTCGGCACATCGGAACCAGTGCGCATTCGACGGCCAATGAACAACCTTTAAAAACAATATACAATTCTATCGTAGTAGTGGATTTTGAGAAACATCGACCACACCACCGCATGCACACCAAACGTAGGCATATCTTAAGCAACGGCACGGAATTGAGAGTAACGTTTCTGTCACGCGATGAAGGGGGATAAAGAAAGAAAAGAAGAAGGAGAAAAGGAGTGGAAAAGGATGGACGAGCATGTGAAACGAGAAAAGAAAGTAGAGCGATAGAGCCCTCTCTCGGTCTACAAAAACGCGTAAATATTAATGTATATTATTTACAAAGTAATTAGATACTGCGGAATGAGGAAGATTTAGAGGGAAATGAGTGCAAGTAGTTAAATGCAAGGAGGCAAAGAGAGGGTGGTGGAGAAAGAAAGGGGAGAAGTCAAAAATCGAGAGAGCCAGAGGGAGAGGGAAAGACAGAGGGAGAGGTAGAGATAGAAAGGCAGAGGGAGAGAATTTTCGTACTCTGCCTCTGCCTCCCCACTCGCTCACGTTCTCCTTCACCGGACAAAGTCGTCAACAAGGATAGAAAGGATAGTTGAGAGAGGGAGAGGGAGAGAGGAAAAAGGAGAGGGAGAGAGAGAAGAATCGATCTCTCTCCCTTCTTGATGTACTATATGGCACTATATTGTTATGTTATTGGCAAAACAAGGAGAGGCAGAGAGGGAGGGGAGAAGGCAAACATTCAGAGAGCAACACCTTCGTTGCCATTCTCACCATCGTGTATCTTCATCTCGTGAAGAGTGGAGAGCAGAGGTAAAGGTAAAGGTACAACCCGTTATTCAAGACACAGAAAGTCCTACGATTGATCACTGCTAGGACATAGTCTCAGCAGTACAGAGTAGAGAAAGTGTGTTGCAAACCACCGTGTTCCGATGGATAAAGGTGAACTAAATGTTTTCCGTCCTGGAACACGGATGCGGTGTTACATTTACCTTATGCGGCTACGCAATTCTATCGGAAATTCGGAATAAATGTAATATAAATGTTATACATATTGCATGTGAGCAAAAATTTCATTCGAAATTTGCGCTGTCCGCGCCTAAGTAAGACTTCAACTATGCTCCTTTAAATAGACAAACAAAAATCGAGCAAATGCAACGGCGCAATAACATACAAACAGTCCTCCATAAGGCGCAAGAGTGCAAATGATATAAAGGGGGACAACGATAACCCCCAATTTCAATGAATACAACCCCCAACCCTCGTCCAATGTTCACACGATCGCCGTGTATTTGTGTACAACAGAACACTTTGGTCCGTCTCTTTTTGGAAAACGTTAGACGTTAGAGTTCAAGGAACCACCACATCAGGGAGATTCAATATCAAGATGCGGACACATAAATAGCAAACATCGTAGCAATCGGAATAATAAAATAGTAAAAGCAGATTTGAGAAGACGGAACTGGGCAGGACTAGACAGCGATTGTGTAGATACTAAAAGATGGGGGGGGGGGGGGAAATAAGCCACGCGAGAGTCGAGAGAGATAGTGAGAGAGAGAGGGGAGAGAAAGGGGGAATTAGGGTGGAAACGATCTAACGATCGATCGATCGAGTCATAAAACAGAGAGACAAAAACCAACTTGAAAGCAAAACATAGCACGGGTATTTTGAGCCATTTTCTCATTAAAGCCACCCTTTCAAGTTGCCAAAATTGAGTGATCCTTTCGCTTTGTTTTTTTACCATTCCCTTTTTGATGCTGTACTATCCCTCCCTTTTCCATACTGATGTTTGCTTCCTTAGTAAAATCACCCAGTTACTAGAGATGATAGAGCAGTGACAGTGGACAGAGTACTACATTTTCGGCGCCCTCACAGAATGTTTTTTATATAGTCGATTTTCGAAATATGGTGAATCGATTAAGAAAATCACTATTTCTCGCTTGAATGGTAATTTTTCGTATAAAATGAGCCTTATATAGTGGGTCGATCCTCACATTATGATTGTATGATAAAATGTATGGAGAGAGTAAGTCATAGTGAAACAGGTTAGTGAAACGGAGAGAAAGTCTGAGAGCTAGGGGGACAGAGGGTAGAATGGAGGGGACCGTAGATTATAGAATTGTCCTTGTCCAGTTGAGTCTATTTCCTCTGCTGCCTTCTCCTCCCCTCATCTACTCACATATTCAAATCAATCAACAGTCCAGATGTTGTGCGATATGAAACGATATACACCATCGAGCTGTGAAGAAGAAGACAAGGGGAAGAATAATTATTCTTATTCAATTCTTATTATAATTATTATAATTATTATATTGAAGAGCAGACGGAGTGAATAACTAGACTTCCCATTTTATATGTAACCACGTCGACTTGATTAGAATAGTCAAATAACCTTATCAACTTTCATATGCGAACGTTTTCCTTGATAGAAGCTGAATTCTTTCAGATACTAAAGGGTAGATCGTGTGGGCGAGAAGCTTCTCCTTGTTTTGACCTCCTTTGTATATGATATGCTGACAGGGAAAATATTATTATTACTATTATTACTAGGTCAACATAAAATTGATAGTCCAGGTATTAGTTGTTGTAGAGAAAGAGTGAAGAGATATTTTGTAGATTTGCATAGGATAATGGGTAGGTCACATTGTTATTTATTTATTTATTTTATTTTCCCCTCAAGAAGAGTAAATGTCCATGTGTATACCCAAAGCATCCAATTTATCAAGCTAACGACTACCCGCGATATTCATAACGAATTTCATATAAACATATAGTTATCTAAATTATACCATCGACCAAATCAATATCAATATCTTTTCTTTCTTGAGCAAGAACCACTGGCATTTTTCTCCGATTTGTCAGCAAATAAAAATCAAATCAGAAAGGAAAAGTTCACTGAGAGAGAGAAAAGAATATCTATTCCATTCCATCGTTATAGAAACCGCAAAAATCGATATTGTCTATGACAATAAAAGATAGATAAACACACCAGTCAGTTGGGATAGCTGCCACGGGATATTTTTCTCTCTATTTGATTAAGAGCCAGTATCAGTGTGCAGTCAAAATGGGACAGTTTGCGAAGATGGTCATTTTGATTTTTTAGAATAGCTAGAGGTTCACTGTCTAGAACCTAATGGTCGAAACAGTGAATCTCGCCTCTACTAATAACTACTTTGTATTCACTAACATGTAATTTTATGAGTGCATTTGCATGTTTAATTATGATCTATTTCTATTTTGATAGCTAAAATAGCCGCGGAAAGGTGCTAGAGCACGAGCGGAAGCCTCAAGACCACACTATTGGCTTCCTAATCTCACACGAATGATTGACACCCAGTGTATGGATGCACAGATCAGGGAGGTAAGAGTGGAACGCAATAACCGCAGTAATAACACTTTTAAATGTAATTATAGTCCGATAGGAACGGAAAAATCTCTATTCCATAGGGAGAACCTAGAATGCAGTCAACAATAAGAATATGCATGTCTAGACGTAGCAGCCGAAAGCTAATAAAATATTCTCTAACATAAAATTACTAAAAAAAGTACTGCACATTATAAAAACCCGAATAACATAAATATTGCGGCTACGCATTAATGTTTGATTCTGCACATAAATCTTCTACATCTAAACGTAACCACAAAAAAAGCAATTAAAATTTAATTTAAAACAAAAGCGAAACACAAACTCCAACCAAGGGTGCAATATCTGCTAATTAAAAAAAACGGAGCGAAACGTTGGTGAGTGGTTTCGTACACTTTTGTTGACAGAGGAAGCGAGGAAATGGATAGAGGTACAATAGGTTTCTTTTCTACACAATACTCCCAACGTTATCATGAAAGGAGCTGAATTCTTTCAGATCTTCAGATTAGATCAGATAGATCTAAAAAAAGTAATGTATTGTATTCCGAAGCGAAGTTCAAGAGTAAGGAAAAGAAAAGTGAATAGGCGAGAAAATGTGTAAAACAAGGATTTGCAAAAACAAACAACACATTCCTTTTCTTATTATCACTATTGAACAGAGCATAAGTCACCAAATAAGGCATCGAGTGTTGAGCGCGTGAAACAAAAGTTTACGATGGGGGGAATGAAATGGAGAGGAATTGAGCGCATCATCTGTCGTGAGTGAGAGTGAATGAGAGAGGGAGAGAGAGGGAGAGGGAGAGAGAGAGGGAGGGGAAAAGGGAGAGGGAGAGGGAGAGGGAGAGGGAGAGAGGGAAAGGGAGAGGGAGAGGGAGAGAGAGGCACGAGGGAATTGTTGGCTGGAAGACTACAATGTTAGATGGGGACTCGGATCGAAATGGGAACAAGAGTGCATATACGCCTTGTGGGTAATGATGAGACAGGACGTGGACAGGGCGAAGTCAAAAACAGCCCACCCGATGGAAAGAGTTAAGACCAGCCACCCAACAACAGAGAGAATATCGATCGGAAATAGAGAGTGGTGGAAAGAATGGCGGTTACTTGTGTCGTGAGCACGTGGGGAAACTACTCAAACTTGGAGAGCAGGATGGAAATAGTGAGAAAATACGTGAAATACACGAGAAAATGCAAGAAATGCCGAGATATTGCGAGAGTTAGAGTGGAAGGTGGTTTTGTCGATTAAGAGGCACTCTCTCGAAATGGGAAAGGAGAGAGGGATAGACATAAGAAAGCATATGAATGAATAACAAGATATATGAGAGAATACGATACGCGTAAAGTAATGCGATATATTGAAATGCCACGATAACAGGGACCTTTACAAATGTGGCGAGACGGTAATACTCGAGAATATGGCGATAAAATGATAGAGAAGCAGTGCGTGAGCATATCAGTAAACAACTTAGAGTCAATAACACAGAATAATAATGAATAATTGCACTAAAAACATCACATGTCATGTGGAAAACAAGTCTTCCAGTTCACGATTCGTTGCGGTGTGCGTTGCAGTATACTATATTTCGGGTGTCTCTAAATGACGGTCGCGGCCGCGGCCATGGCCCAATGGCCTATCTTTTAAAAGAGACGGAGTGGTAGATCAGTCATATCGTCTCTCCTACTTCAATCGATGAATCTTATGTCTCTTTCTCTGGCTGACTGTTCCCTTCCATCTTTGTCCGATTTTCGCGCCATTTTCGGTTATCATCACATTTCGCTATGCTTTTTATGTTACTTTCGTAGTTAATTTTTTTTAAATCCTATCTCTTTCTTTCCTTGCGCTCCTATCTTCCTCCATCACTCTGCCTTTTTCTCTCGTAATTATCGAATGGATATATCTAGATATGCCTCGTCACTAGTCAAATTTGGATTTGTCTTTGTTCATTTGCATATATTATCGTTGTTGTAGTCCTTCTATTGTATTCCCATTTGCATATGATTCAATATCATATACATACTACGTGTCCTCACTTTGTTTTCTTCATTTGTAGTTTTCGGTCATCCTTTCAATCTCTCCTTTTCATCGTTCAAAGCTCATCTATGTATTGATCTTCTGTCGTTCGTTTATAATCAGACATTCTTCCTTTCCATCTATTCCTATCTATCTCTCTAACATCCATTATCATACCAATCGATCACTTAGGAAGTGAGTAGACCATCAATCGATAATGTTTATGAGAGAGATGAAAGGAAGGGAAGTGGGGCTACCATCCTTTTGCGCGTCTATGTCTTGTTATATTGCATCACTCTGTTTTGTTGTATTTCTCTCTCTTCTAACCATCTTGCAACTTTATTCATATTCTTCTGCTCAATAATTCGGAGGTCGTATCCATTTAGCGTTACAAACAATTTGTCGATAAACGTGACGTCACGAGCGTAGACGTAGAAGTTATGTCAACTTTTAGGCACTACTTCAGAATAGGGTACCAGTACACCGGGCAAGTCCTAAAGGACATGAAAAATGAAATAAACACAAGAGAAATGATGTTTATATTAGGCAATTATACTATTATTTTGGACTGGTACCCTATTCTGAAGTAGTGCCAACTTTTACGCCTTATGCCATGGATACGGTCTCAGACGATGTGCGCAATGTGTCCTTTCTATCCTTAATTGTATTTACTACACTCTAGCCACGACTGTCCTTTGGCCCACGAGAGAGTGTGGCCAGTGTGGAGAGTGTTCACAATTTATTTATACGTAATCATTTAAATCATTTCAAATCCATTTCAGAGGTCTACACGACACCTATCGCCACCTCCGTAGATGACAAAATCTACTAATATGACGTCGTTCTTGTGCAGATCCGTACAAGGTATGGTGCTTGACTTGGCTCTTTCTCTGAAACATGACCTTTGACGGGAAGATCAAACCTTTCAATTTCTCATTCTACAGGCCGAATGGTCGTTTCGCATCGTCATGATCGAAGAGCAAGTTAGCCTAGTATCCTGCCGTCACTGCCTAGATGACATCACATGGTGGACCCTTGGACCTGATGCGTCTTTGAAGGTACGAGCCTTGCTTGGATTCACTTTCCTGAAATGTTCAAGTCGCGAAAAGACGAAAATTGTGTGGAGATTTTGCCTATCTTTTTTCATGACTTTTTAGAATATACTTCATCTTCGTTACGTTATTGTCTTTGCCTTTTCCTACGTTTTCTTCCCTGTTCACCGATCTGTTTCGTTGACAGAAACCAAAGTTTTATACAAAGTGATCGTTCACAAAGCTCAAATCGTTGAATCTCGTAATTTGCTGTTTTGCAGGGCGAATCGTCACTTTCGTTTTCGGAAGCTCGTCATCCTCTTCGTTCATGCTCGATGTGTTCTTCAGAAGTGGGACGCTACCAAGCTCCGACATCCGCGTTCTCTCGTCGTATTCCAGCACTGGCTGGAACTCGTTTTCCGAAAAAATAAAGAATTTGGGGGTTGTTAATGTTTGAAATCGGTGTCTAAGCCCGCGAAGTTAAATGGGCGGGGTCAGCATCGCTATATAAATAAGGTTCGCAAAAAATGGGCGGAGTCATGCATCGCTTTATAAGTACGGGAGTGGATGAGTGTATGTAGTTCGTTTTATATGTCTTCTAATAGGGAGTGTATGTCAGAGGTTCCACAGAATGATCATGCATCGCAAACTAACTTTTTTCCCTTAAATTGTAAAAATATTCTAAAAGGCTGTTTATGCGTTTGCATTGTATGGAATGTACTATCAATGATTTTCAATTTTTATTGATGTAGCAACGGAAAGATCAATAACGGACGATTACGGTAACGTGTCAAAGCTGAAAAATTAAGCATATAGCTCTTAAAATGTGACTATAGTATGTTATGTAGAGATGTTCACAAAGTTGTTATTCTATTGCTGAAGTTTGATCTTTGTCCACAAACAATGGGCGAAAATAACGGTTTTCGACAGTCTTCTTAGTTGTTGAATTTCGCTTGTTATTTTCTGTTAAAAGAATATAGATTTAACATTTAAAAACTTGAAATGTGACTATAGCATTGATTACAAGATGATTATATTATTGATTACAAGATAGGAAGTGGTTCCGTGTCATTGCTAGATCAGTGATAGAGTGGCCAGATGATCAGACCAGATCGATGGGCAGAGACGCAGAGAGTCATCGCGCGCGCACTGAACTCGATTTAGCAACACTATTGAGACGGGTGACGGGCGGGGATAACTTCACTGAAAAAATACAAAATTTAAAAAATAGTAATTTTGATAAAATAAAGACGCTAAATGACTCTAATAATTTTATTGGCAAAGATTTCATATGAAAAGTCAAAATATCTGTGAAAGAAAAGAAAAAAACTGATAACTATGATAACCTGCTAAATAACTTCAATAAATCACTTATCGAAGGAAACGCCAGCAACAATAGAAAAAAATCAGAATAATAATGTTAAATAATAATAAATTTATTAGAAGGAAAATTAGATATAGCGAATAATTCATGTAGTGATGAATAACGTAAAATACGATGCCACAACTTAGGTAGCAAAGAAATAACAATTAATTATTAGAAATAACAATTAATTACTGTAGGGCAAATGATAATGCTATTGCTAACAATAAGTTTATTCCAATTGACAACAGCACGATTTGAATGCTAATTAAGCTAGGGTAATTTACAGATAAGTGCATAGAAGATCGCTCTTCATACAATAATTTTTGTTGTGATTTTGTTATGTTTTAATTTGACGCTTAATAAGAGTATGATTGTGGATTCTATAAATATAATAATCTCAATCAGATTTCAGCGACCGTATACTTAATATTACTAATATTATGCTTAAATTTTTCAATGCGTATTATTTTCAGGCCATTAACATTATTCCATTTTGACTGCAAATAACGCGTATGAATTATTGAATCAAGAAAAGATGTCATCAAGGATACGGTAGCATTATGTTGTGCCTCAACTAGTATTCTTTATAGTAATTTTAAGGTA
This sequence comes from Parapristionchus giblindavisi, assembly GCA_943737045.1. Lineage (NCBI taxonomy): Eukaryota > Metazoa > Nematoda > Chromadorea > Rhabditida > Diplogasteridae > Parapristionchus > Parapristionchus giblindavisi. The sequence goes on from CALSFV010000462.1 coordinate 28,486, forward strand.
TGCAGCTTTTACTTATTTTATCTTTTATTTAAGTTCTCCCACTTGTTGTAGTGTTGACATACTGTAGTATTCGCCCATTTAAAAGATGTCTTCATCCTTCCATTCTTTCTTCTTCTCCTTTGACATGTTACCGTAATCGTCCGTTATTTTTTTTGTATACACTCTTTCTGTTTCTGCATCAATAAAAATTGAAAATCATTGATAGTGCATTCCAAACAAATAGATAAATAGCCTTTTAGAATATTTTTACAATGTTAGGGAAAAAAGTTAGTTTGCGATTCATGATCATTCCGTGGGACCTCTGATATACACTCTGCGTTAGCATAGGGAGAGCGTAAATGCATCAAGGAAAAAAATGGCAAAAAGAGATGTGATCAATTGAGTGAGCTTTTCTTTTGCTAATCCTTCTCGGGGGATCGAACTTGTCTGCCGACCAACCGATCGGATTGATGGTTCGACCTGCTATCCACTAAACCATGGGTCCCTATTAGAAGACATATCAAACGAACTACATACACTCATCCACTCCCGTACTTATAAAGCGATGCATGACTCCGCCCATTTTTTGCGAACCTTATTTATATAGCGATGCTGACCCCGCCCATTTAACTTCGCGGGCTTAGACACCGATTTCAAACATTAACAACCCCAAATTCTTTATTTTTTCGGAAAACGAGTTCCAGCCAGTGCTGGAATACGACGAGAGAACGCGGACATCGGAGCTTGGTCGCGTCCCACTTCTGAAGAACACATCGAGCATCAACGACGAGGATGACGAGTGACGATTCGCCCTGCAAAACAGCAAATTACAAGATTCAACGATTTGAGCTTCATCACTTTGTATAAAACGTTGGTTTCTGTCAACGAGACAGATCTTTGAACAGTGAAGAGGACGTAGGCAAAGGCAAAGGCAAAGGCAATAACGTAACGAAGATGAAGTATATTCTAACAGAGGTTCTGTTCAAAAGTCATGAAAAAGGATTGGCAAAATCTCCACAAAATTTTCGTCTTTTCGCGATTTGAACATAACATTTCAGGAAAGAGAATCCTAGGAAAGCTCGTACCTTCAAAGAAGCTTTAGGTCCAAGTCCACCATGTGATGTCATCTAGGCAGTGACGGCAGGATACTAGGTTAACTTCTAACTTCGATCATGACGATGCGAAACGACGATTCGGCCTGTAGTATGAGAAATTGAAAGGTTTGATCTTCACTTCATGTGTCAGAGAAGAGAATAGAACCATGTCAAGCACCATACCTTGTACGGATCTGCCCAAGAACGACTTCATCTTAGTAGATTTCGTCATCTACGGGGGAGGCGATAGGTGTCGTGTCGACCTCTGAAATGGATTTAAAATGATTTAAATGATTATGTATAAATAAATTGTGAACACTCTCCACACTGGCCACACTCTCTCGTGGGCCAAAGGACAGTCGTGGCTAGAGTGTAGTAAATACAATTAAGGATAGGAAGGACACATTGCGCACATCGTCTGAGACCGTATCCATGGCATAAGGCGTAAAAGTTGACATAACGTCTACGTCTACGCTCGTGACGTCACGTTTATCGACAAATTGTTTGTAACGCTGAATGGATACGACCTCCGAATTATTGAGCAGAAGAATATGAATAAAGTTGCAAGATGGTTAGGAGAGAAATACAGCATAAACAGAGTGATGCAATATAACAAGACATAGACGCGCAAAAGGATGGTAGCCCCACTTCCCTTCCTTTCATCTCTCTCATAAACATTATCGATTGATGGTCTACTCACTTCCGTGGGAGAGGCGACGGAGGGGGTTACGGAGTAGGCACGTAACGCAAATGTAACAGTGCATTAGTGATCGATTGGTATGACAATGGATGTTAGAGAGATAGATAGGAATAGATGGAAAGGAAGAATGACTGAATGATGAGGAAGAATGAAGGAATTATAAACGAACGACAGAAGATGCATACATAGATGAGCTTTGAACGATGAAAAGGAGAGATTGAAAGGATGGCCGAAAACTACAAATGAATAAAACAAAGTGAGGACACGTAGTATGTATATGATATTGAATGATATGCAAATGGGAATACAATAGAAGGTCTAGACTACAACAACGATAATATATGCAAATGAACAAAGACAAATCCAAATTTGAGTGGTGACGAGGCATATCTAGATATATCCATTCGATAATTACGAGAGATAAAGGCAGAGTGATGGAGGAAGATAGGAGCGCAAGGAAAGAAAGAGATAGGATTTTTTAAAAAATTAACTACGAAAGTAACATAAAAAGCATAGCGAAATGTGATGATAACCGAAAATGGCGCGAAAATCGGACAAAGATGGAAGGGAACAGTCAGCCAGAGAAAGAGACATAAGATTCATCGATTGAAGTAGGAGAGACGATATGACTGATCTACCACTCCGTCTCTTTTAAAAGATGGACCATTGGGCCATGGCCGCGGCCGCGACCGTCATTTAGAGACACCACAATATTTGTACCGTCTATTTGCCGGTTCTTTGGAGAATTTTACCGGCTCTGGCTTGGTCAACCAGTAATTTGCGCGCAAGTACTCATTTCGAGCCATGAATTGAGTCTCGCAGGTTGTATTTCATCTCTCGTCTATTCTGTGGTATTTCTTTCATTGGAAGGCGTGCTCATTTCTCCAACATCTTCTTCTCTTTGTCTCCTATCGACTTCCGTTATTTCCCTCTCGTCTCCATCCCTTCTTCTTCAACAATAACGCCACGTGATGTCCACTCCGAGTAAGTATTTCATTCTTTATTAACTAGTAATAAAATCAATATTCGATTAAGTCAAAAAAGTTAAACGTAGCGGCCGAAACACCTTAGTGCACATTATTAGCTAACTTATTTATTTTAAAATTTACATTTAAAGTGCGTGCATACTTATTCTTGTATATCTATTAATATTATCTATTTAATTCTTTCTTAACTAGTAATAAAATCAATATTCTATGAAGTCAAAGTAAATATGTTTGTCCTTTAATCTGTATAAATTAGTTTATTGCAATGATCTGATTTGTTTATTTTCAGATAAACAAGACAAGGGACGGGATCGGAGTCAAACCACGGGATCGATTAATCTCACCAATCGACTCAGTTTCGGAGGTTCGAATATTTATATTCTTATTGTTAAACGATACGTGCATACTTTTCCATCAATATATATTTATCAAAATAAGCAAGAGAAAAAGAGTAAGGTAACTTCTATCTATCTATCGCATGCTTTCCGTATTTTCTTTTCGGTGGTATTTAATTTTAAATTATTGATTAATTGATTTATTGGTTGATCTGAAGATACCGTTAGGTTCCTCTCGAATCGCTCCATTTTCTAACCTTTGGACTTTGACTGTTATGTCTAATATCATTTCTCTTCCTTTCATTGTTGATTAATTCCATTTTCTCCGTGATTCACGATCGATACGAATCATCAAATGACAATTTTTTTAAAGTGAATAAAATCAATAATCGAGAATCAATCAATAATTAGAAGAATCTAAATCGAGAAATAAATCACTTATTTATCTGAAGAATGCATATCAATCGATAAAACACTCACTAAACTATTTTAATATTAATAAGAAGTTAAATCGCTAAATCAATGACTAATTCCAGGTCCAATTCGTCTGAATGATCTACTCAACGATGATGATGAGTACGGTTTCGCCGAAGAGGCAACGGAGGTTGATCTTTAATCTTTGATCTTTGATCTTTAATTAAATAGAAAGAACGACGAGAGTTTTAAAATAGGTTGTGTTGGAAAATTTAAGAAAAAAAACTATTATAGATCTAAAACGATGCTTGTTCTTTCGCTTTTGTCTTTATTTAGTTATGCTATATTCCTCAATCCTATTATTAGTAAGAGGGCCTCTCACGGTATCAAACGCAGTTCAAGCAGTCTATTTTCCCACTATTATTTGCGCAACTAATTCACTTCGACATTTTTGGGTCGAAAGTGAGTAGTCTTTTTTGCCAAGTTTCGGGGCAAGTCCTTTCATGCATTTCTGGTCACACCCTCTAAAAATAGGATGAAATTGAGAAGAACGGATATTTTTGTTAGCTGCATTTATAAAAAAAAACTACTGTTATTGGTTAACCGTACGTCATCAATGCGTTTCATACATTATCGGCACCCTCAGGATATATTTTATATAGTAGATCGATTTAGAAAAATCGTTATTGTTCGCTTAAATTGTAACGTTTCACATAAAAAATGACCCTTATATAGTGGCTCAATCCTCACATTGTGAGGATATGAAAATGTATGATGCGTTTCCTGCTCGAGCCTGTCCATTAATATGCAAATCCAAGCAAGTTAAATGTTGCTCTATCGATCAACCGTGTGTTTGTTTCGATGATAGTCAATCCATACGTGTGCGTACCGTACGAATTTAAAACCCTGTAAAAAATGCCCCCAAAAGGCCCACTCAGTTTTGGCAAGTGACGTACCGGTTTTAGCCAAAATTCCGTGAAAATGATAAAAGTGAGCAGGGCGTTCCTCAACTTGACAATGTCCCACTAGGTATTGGCGCCCGCAGTACATGGCTAATTATTGATTAATATGAGTGAATTTTGTCTGGGTAATCTCAAAGAGTTCATTTGCAATCAGTGATGCACCTATTGTTGTCTGCGTTATGTGCCATCATCCGTGACTGACATCATCGATGTCAGAAGGTGTTCATTGCCAATCTCTCTCTCTCTCTCTCTCACACACTTTCTCCCTCAATTTATTTACCCTCGTGAAAATTTCTGTCTATTTTTCTCTATCTCTCTTGTCTTTCACTACATTTTTTTTGTTTCCTTTTTTCTCTGATTTAAAAAAATGTTACACTGGCCTGTCTGATCGAATGCGCATTTTATTTTTTTATTTCTAACTGTTTCTTTCTGGTAAAAATTGCAAATTTGCGTGGCGCACTTGCAATGTGCAACGCAATTAAAAAAAAACTTTCCTAAGTGCACTAAAGACAAAAAATTAAAATGAAAGTAGAATTAATGACAGTGTAGACATTACAGACTGTGATCGTTTCCATCATATGTCGAAAAGTACGTTACAAACTACGAAGCCTGACATTTTGAGCATAGGTCGAATAGCTAGGTTATAGGTTTTCAAAATCCGGTCAGGTTTTTCGATTTTTGTGAAATTTAGCTCAAAATCCGGTCAGGTTTTTAGATTTTTGAGAAATTTTGTCTCAAAATACGGTCAGGTTTTTAGATTTTTGTGATATTTTGGCTCAAAATCCGGTCAGGCTTGGTTCTTTGTAACATACTTTTCGACCTATGATTTTGAGCCGAAAATTCCTAAAAAAATCGAAAAACCTGACCGCATTTGGGATTTTTTTGTATAACTGACCGCATTTGAACCGAAAAATCAAACACCTGATCGCATTTTAAACATGTGTAACAGAGCTATTCGACCTTTGGTTTCCATTTCATATTTTTTTCTTATTCTCTATCCCTTCTCTATTGACTTGTCTCCTTTTGTCCCTTGCTAGATGATATTATGTGCTCTGCAAGAATTTGTTATTCTTTAGAACTGAAAAAAGTATCTCACTCGATCTCTCTCTATCTCTCCATCTCTCTCTCTCCCTCTCTCCCTCTCTCTCTCCCCCCATCTCCTTCTCACTCTCTCACATCCCCTGTTGAATCTGTTGTCCACCTTCTATATATATACGAGGCGTTCTTATTCCTTCCCATGCATTCTTACTCCTTTCCTCGATTGCTTGTACATGTGCTTGCGTTATTCATTTATTTTTATTAAACCCATTTTCGAGTGCAAGCTAAGTGTTTACGATATCCACTGGTCATCAGCTATCATATGGAGTCCCCGACGGTATTGGTTGCTTGTCAGAGAATAATAATAATAATAATAATAATAATAATAATAATAATAATAATAATAATAATAATAATAATAGTATAATTTTATCAGAACTTATACTTTACTTTTGCACCGCATAAAGTATATTATATTATGCAATAATAATAATAATGGCAATGATAATAATAATAATAATAGTAATATTAATGATAATTCTCTTGTCAGTATATCATATTCAGAGGTGGCCACAACAGGGGAATCATACATTTTCGGCGCCCTCACTGATTCTTTTGCGTATATTGGACCCTTTGTTTCTGGGAGAATTCATTTCCATTCTAGAAAACGAACGCATATGAAACAACTTAAATTGATTAAAATATTCAAATAACCCACGAAAACGATACCTTCTCCTCATCTTCTCTTAATCCGCTTCTTTTTTTTTGCAGAACAGTCTACTGGAGTACGAGTCACACACCATGCCGATTTCGGTCATGCCCCTTGAGGTGAGCGTTTGATTATCGATTTTCGTGATTACAGTATGCCGGTGTTTACTTGTGGATTTATTGATTGATAATCGCTCCTATTGTAAGCGAGTATGAATGCTGGATATTCGAAGGGTCAGACTGAATCAGTCATTGAAAACTTGGCAAAAAATTTTGCGTACTCTTTCTCTCTCTTGGCTCCTCCCTTTTCTCTGTGATGCCGTGGTCTCTAGTTAGACAGTCAATTCCGAGGGATTTATCGATTTTACTTGACGATTTATTGGCAAGCGGACCACTGATAATGTCGTAGTCAAGTTTAATTATGTAAAAAAAACTGATATTATGGTTATTATTATTGATATTTTCAAATTCCCACATACTGTAGAGATCTTGATGCAGTCTTTCTTCATCAATTAGCTCTATTCACCCGACGCTTCCATGTTTCATCGCGTTTCCATATTTTGAGATTTTTGTCGTGGTTGATTACTTGATTATTCCAGTTCTTTTGAAACACCAATTAATCTGTAGGGAGAGATAGAGCTGGTTATTTTCCTTCTCGTCTTCGCTCACTCTTATTCGTCTTTTTAGACAATCAAATGACAATCATTGTTATGATTATCAATGGTTAACCCCACGTGGTTTCGAAATCTCACGCAGCATGGTTTGCATGAGCCATACATGGGCGGGTACCTGCAGCCGTATTGTACAGGGGGCATCTTAACGAAAAATGATTAATTTTACAGGGGGCCTTCGCATTTTTTCCAAAAAAATCACCTAAACGTTATTTTTTACATCCCACAAATTTTCGAAAAGCTCAAATTTTTCGGGGGTACCCATCCATGTCGGCGCCCATGTATGGTTTGCATCGGCCTTTGCTAACCCGGTGCTTTCATGCTTCATCGCCTTTTCATACATTGGCGATTTTAACAGCGTGTGATAAGTAGACTGCTTCTTTCCTGAACCCCAATTAGTCTATAAGATGACCAAAAGTCAGTTATAATCCTCCTTCTCTGGTCTTCTTTTCCTAATTCTTCTTCTCTTCTTTCTTTTCTTACCAACCAATTACCCCAAGCAAGGAGAGGTTTTTGTTCTGCCTCCTCCCCCCCCCTCTCTCTCCCTATCTCTCTCTATTTCACCGTCAGTGTTGACAAGAGAGTGAGCATTGTCGTTCTGTGATTGATTACTCCATATTTCATATCAATAAGTTATCCATTTCTTCCTATTTGCTTCATCTATGCGCCTATCCATCTATGAGGACTCGAGAGTCTCGAGTGCCCCAATCTTCGCTATAAAGGAACGAAGAAGACTCGCACTCCTCTGGCGCAAGACTCGTCTTGTTTTGAGAACCCAATGAAGGGATGGGGGCATTCTCATAGGTCGAATAGCTGGGTTATCGGTTTTGCGGTCAGGTTTTTCGATTTTCGGGAAATTTTGGATCAAAATGCGGTGATTCTTGGTACTTTGTAGCGTACTTTTCGGCCTATGGATGGGGGGGGTGTGAATCCTTGTTTGTTCTTTCTTTCTAACAATAAGCAAAGAAGATGGCATAAGAATGGGAATGCCCCCATACATCACTTTGGTGTATTCCACGAATAGTCGTGATGTGTGACAGGGGTTGCAGTAGTATGTTCATCTCTTTTGAATCTCTTACTGACTGACTGTTGTAGTATCGTTCTTTGCCAATTGCTCCTGAAACACGGATCTGTCGTCCCTTGTTGCGGGTCTTCTCTGTGCTCATGGGTACATCTCATTCTATTATTGCGGCATCGTCTTGTTTCTACAATCCATCTCTATCTTATCGATACATCCAGTCGCACGAGTCCATCATTAGTTTCTCGTTAGCTGTTCTCTGTATCCCTCTCTTCCTCAGTCTCTGGCACTCCCCCTCCCCAACCCTCCATCAACTTCTGTTGTCCGTTCTTTCTTCCCAGAACTCTATTTGTCTCTGAATCTCTCGACACCATTGCATTTATCTTGTGTGCTGCACTTATGGCATCTAGTTTTTCTTTCTTCCCTTCAGAGAGTTCATCTCATCAATCTGCTGGACCATTTATTCTCTAGTATTGTTGTTGTTTTTGGCTGGAGCAATGAAAATAGTCCTTGCTCTATCCGAAAGAACATGTTGTTTTCTGCGCGATGTACTCTGCATACGTTGAATATACATGAATATTCGTTCAATAGCAATAGGAGGCGTTAATTGTCATTCAAAAATGAGTGTGTGTCTGTTTGACTATTCATGGGCCATATTGATAAATATGATAATGTTATGTCATACCTTAACTTAGTTATGCCTTATGTAACTTAAGTGACATAGTGTGTTAGTGTTGTGCTTGGTTATGTCATAGTTCAGAATAGTTGGATCATATGCTTTGTCGGTCGTGTATTCTGGCCGTTATCAGTAGCTCATTACCTACAAATGAACTAGAGCAATATGAAGATAGCCCAGTATTCCCTTTTCAATCGACATTAAATATGAATATGCATTGAATGTGTATGTATTCATGTTGGAAATTAAATAGAGTTATCTCATTGTGCGGCTTCTTTCCATCATCATGGCTATTTCCTCATAACGACATCCCATCAATGATAGTCGTGTAAAGATCTGACGATGATTATGAGAATCATACATTTTCATGCCATCATAATGTAAGGATCGACTCAATATATATGGATTATTTTCAGAAAAGGCTCCTTTTTATGCGCCAAATAATGATTTTTCAAAGGTTATCCCCCATATTTCGAAAATTAACCCACTATATAAAAGAAATCCTATGAGGGTGCCTAAAATGTATGATGAGGGTCATTCCTTCCCCTCCTTTGCTCCTCATCCCCTCCTTTTCTTCTTCACGTCAATCGCATACATCTCAAGACTCTCCTCTTGCCTTCCCATTCTCCTCCTCTCATTCCTTTTCTAGCATTTTTCTCGTGTCGTTACTCGTTATTTCTGCTGTTTATCTTCGTCTAGGGGCATATTATTGTTATTATCGTTCACGCTCCATGAATTATACTGGCTTTTCATACGGTCTCTATCTTTATCTCTGTCTCTGTCTCTCACTATGGTATCTCTTCCTCGCTCCCTTCCTCGACAGTAACAGTCCGGGCGGAGAAGTGCTACTCAATATTCTAGCAGTCGAGGTAGTGAGAATACTGCGGATGGAGGCTACGCTCAGAAAAGCTGTTTACTCGCTGGTACTGTGTCTTATATCACAAGTGTTTGTCAATGGAAATCCCAGCGTGTTCTCACATGATTCTTTCTGTGATTCTTCTATGAAAAATCTTCGTGTTGTCCATCTTCTTTTTTCATCCTCCCTTTTGTCCTATTTTCTCTCCTTTGTCTCGTTGACTAATCTGATTAGAATTGCTCGAATGCTGTCCATATTCCCTCTGCCATGAACTTTTCCCTCGACATCCGGACTTGCCATACTACGGTGTCAGATCCTTGTCCCCCCAGTAAATCAATTTTCCAGAGCTGCTTTCCATGTTCGACATCTCGCTCTGTGTACTAGTCGTAGAGGCGTTCCATCACTCTCTCTCTCTCCCTCTGGCTTATTTTGCTTTTCAATGAGGGGTTTTAAGCGAGTAATTGCTGTTGACTTCCGTTTCGAATTGCAGCAATTATGCACATGCGTAATGCGAGAGAATCCATAGAACGGCCTGCAGATTTTCGCCATATTCTAGCGTCAGTTAATGGCAAAATGAATCTGAAAAATTTCATCACTAATGTTCTCTCATATGTTCGTGTAAGAGAAATGATTTTTGCATAATATAATTCGATTATTCTTTTTTTAAAGTAGCTGCAAGCCGTGCTTCACGCTATTTCACACTAAAGGCATAACCCAAGATAATTTTGTTCTCCGCTCTGGCAACAGTCTCTCGGAGACAAATAAAGCTAGAAAACGTTGGCATAGCGGAGAGTTTCAAATCGTCATCTATCCGTCCATCTATGTCTCTAATTGAGAGATTGCATTGGTTGAGAGAACGCGTCGAAGTGCTCTTCTTCCAATCTCCTCCCCCCATCAAGGAGAGTGGAATGAGATGCGTGCATTTGATTGAAACTGAGAGAAGGATGGTGTTGAGTAGTTCTTTGTAAAAAAAAGAATAGAAAAATAGAAACATGGGGGGTTAAATGGATTCAGATTTGTATATATCCAAAAAATTACGGTCTGGGCGCCGTGAAATTCGATTTCGTCCAAAAGGGTTCGAAAGCAATAAAGTAGGTTGTTGAATGAAATACGTGATTGCACAAAACAACCGTGTACAATGGGACATGTTTAAATGTGCTTGTTATCGGAAATGGTATCCTTTTTTGAAAATGAACTATCACCAGCGACTGCCCATATTGTTCTGGCTCGTGCCGTTGTATGAGTGTTACTGTATTGTCTTCATTCCAATTCATATTCGTGTTCTCTATATGAGCGGTGTCTCGTTCCTCTCATTCTACGATCACTTGTTGGCAGAGTATGGAAGGAATGTGTGCAAAAAAACGGGGATCATTAAAACTGAGTATCGTCCTGTTCTTTTCTTCATAATCCAACGTCGATTTCCATTCCCGTCCATCTTATCCTTTACTTTTTTTCTTCTTCTATCCACTGCCTCCTATACGAGTCCATTTGTCTTGTCTCCCTAAACTAAGATATGAACCCCCTCCCCCCGTCAGTCGGCTCCATATCCGTCATATTTCTATCTATCTCTCCTTCGCTGTCCCTCTTCTACTGCATTCAGATGAGTGAGTGAGTGAGCACGGGGCTGTGTTTGAGATGCATGGCTATTCCCTTTTTTGGTCTTTCTTCTCATTCGTGATTCTGACACGTGGTGGTTGCAGTGGACTTTTGGTTCTTCTTCTGACGACGTGCGTCTTGAATTGCTGTATATCACATTACATGAGGGACTAGAGTTAAAAGTGTGCGCGAGATTAGGGCAGAATGAGTCATCGTTCTATGAAAGAAGGATGAGGAGGAGGAGGAAGGAGGGATGCATGCTCAGAATAAATAGGCTGTCTTTACTTGGGAAGGGAAGGCCTCTTCAATCACGTTGCCTTCCTCCTCCTCCCCCTCCTCCCTCCTCTATACCTATGGCTTCATTCTTCTTTTTCTTCTCAATACATCCATTGACTGGACTCGATATTTTCTCAGACATTCAGGCGCTATTGTTTCTCATTGAGTCCACTGCACACATGGGCGGGGTACCTGGAGCTAGATTCTACACGGGGCATTATAACGAAAAATGGTTAATTTTTCAGGGGGCTTTCACCTTTTTTATCAAAAATTTCACATAAACGTCATTTTTACAGGGGCATTCCACAAATTTTCGAAAAGCCCTAATTTTACAGGGGGCACCCCCATGTCGGCGCCCATGTATGATCCGCTGGAGCGCACTCGAAACCGCATTTGATTGTCGCGCCTTTGTTCGATTCTGAATGTTCGCTACACGTTGGTCTTGTCAAGTTCAATTTTCCTCGAATTCTTGGAGTTTGGTCTTCCTGCCCCATTTTATGTCTTGTTGTTCATGTAACATGGTTATGCGCGTGAACCGTCGGAACCATATGGAAGAAAGTAGCATATGTAAATGTTTTCACTATCACTCCTCGCCTTTGTCCATACGTCCCTAGTGTCTATCACCCTTATTCCTCCTCATCTTCTTCTTCGACCTTGATGATTCATCGCCCATCATACTATAAGGAGTGCGCTATGATGAATGGACGAAATGAGTGAGTGTATGTAGCACAGTAGTGTAGCAGGTGCTTGAGGTAGCCCCGATTACTCAGCTCGGAGTGTTAGTGTGTATGAGCAATACATGGATACCCTTGAGCTTGATTGGGAGCCCTCCCCCCCCCCCCCCCCTGGTGTCCCTTACTCATTGTCCCAACCAACACCTGCTCATTGAAGTGATAAGAATCGCTTCTAAGATTGCATTGTCCAAAGCTCGATTTGAGCTGAGGAAGCACCTCTCCTCTCCGTACCTGAGAGAGTCACACCTGCAAGCTATTCGCTCTTCAAGCTAGTCAGTCCACTTGGTTCATCTTGCTTTCCTGTGCTGAGACGGACCATACTTCTTTCCCTACTTGGTCATGAAGTCGATCCGATTTTGTGCGTACACAGAGGTTTGCATCTTTGCTTGTTTGTAAATTTATTCTGGAAGGAAAATGGTTACACAAGATGAGGGTTTGATGCTTAGTATCTATCATTCTGACAGCGATTATCTTTATAGTTATTTATTCTTTTCTATGCGTGCACTTGAGCGTTTGGTTCATGTCTCTCTTTTGGCTGTCACCTTATCAGACTCGTATAATGCCCCGAGGGCTTTGTTTCCTATTGGTTCCGTCTCATGGATGCAGATAAGATCTCGTTGTGTCAGTCTTTATCACATTTTGGAAGGGAGCGGGGGACAAAAGGAAGAATGGTGGTGATAAGTGGATTGTCTGCAGATGAACGAATTGTTGAACAAATCTCTATTATTCTTTCTTATTCTTATCATTCAGGAGGAAAGGTTGAACATGTATGTATGAGAGCGCGCTCTGATTGTCTAATGGAGTAATGAATAAATGATTAAAGTTATTCCGGAATTGGCAATTGAAGAATGGCGACGCATATGATATGCATCATATGCATCTCTCATATCCCGTCTTTGGAGTGATTGAGCGAGGTGAAAGGGGGTGAATGGAAATCTAGAGGGATTAAATTATTTTGAAGTAGAGAGGATTCCCTCAGATTTTTGAAATAACCGTTGTCTCAAACCCGGAAGAAGAAAAGGCAAATATCATTCGTGGGAATTCGATGGGGAATTTTTCACATTCTAAATATCATGCTCATGGCATTTGTCGGGCTGCTTTTTTGATTTATTGTTAGTGTTTGATGTTGCCTGGCGGATGGTTAGAAATAGTAGCTTTCACATGAATGCGAGCCTAGTCTAGATGAATCTCGAGTTGTTTGGTAAAGGGAATTAGTGTGTGGTCATCGGATGTGATAAGGTAAATAGCCATAGACATTACACATTACCATTAGCATCATACATTTTGATTCCCGCAATTGTGATCTTCGCAAGTGGTCTAATGCGGGGCACGCGTCGTATAACACGTATTAGATTTCTGAATCACCGACAAAAATCCCTTATCTTTAGGATTTAGTTTATTTCTACCGTATTCTGTTCTGTTCTGTATTCTGTAGTTAGCGATCCTGATCCACGGCGGCTCAATGATAGTAACTAAGAAGCTCTTGCCTGAGAAAGAAAGTATCGCAAACTGAGTGATGATAAGCAGTAAAACATCTAGGTTCTCCCAGCGCGAAAGTTGATTACGGTATATCTGGGCGCTCGCTTCTGACTAGACCTATCATCGAGTTTTACGATTCGCGAGACATGCCGAGATGGCTTAGTGGATAGAGCTTTTGTTTAGCGATCCGAACCTCGTGGGTTCGAATCCCGCCCAGTGCAAATCAACTTTGCCGATTTTTCGTAATGCAAGAGCCTTCAAGCCAAAGTTAAATGTAGGGATTCATCTTCATTGAACCGCCGTGTGATCGTTGAAGTGTTTCGGACCATTGCGATGTACTGTGTGCATCTTGTCTGCCCCTCTACTCTACTGTACCCCTACTTTTTTGCGGTGTTTCAAAATTTCGCTATTATCATCAAAGGACACAATTTCGCCACATTTAGTTTACTATATTAGGATTATCGTTCTTGTAATCAATCAATAATCCCTCCTTGATTGTAGATGCTCATCGAGGATCCTCCCTCATCATTGGTAATGGCCTCGACATCCGCGTGTTCCTCCTCATCGCTGCCATCATCCCTGCACGGCTCTCATCGATCCATGGTCGAAGACTTTGATGGAGGGTACGGTAGTCACTTATTCATTTTTTATTATTTAGTTTATCTATTGATTTTTTACCTGGCTACTTTGCTTTGGCACTTATTTATCAGTCTGAAGAGCTAGTTGCTGCATAGATTATATTGTTGTGTTAAAATGATGGAATAAGGTGATGATGAAACTAGAAATCATCATGAGTGGTGTATGGTCGCGTGGGTACGAAGTGGCTGCTGTGAGCATCTTACGAATAGCAGTGAGCACTGCCACTATACGGTGTAGTCTTTCGGCATAGGAGTAACAATCGTGCCTAGTGACTATTCTACATTGCGAAATGTGAATTAGTCTTATCTCTTAAGAAATAGACGAAATACAATAATACTTAGTAAGTACTGTAAGTATTACTTACAGTACTCTGTTTCTATACATGTATTGGTCTCTCTCTCTATTTCGTCCATTTCTTCATACTTTCTCAGTTCATTTGGAATCTTATATACTCACCCTCTTTTGGTCTTTTCCGATCCTGAATCATCCTCGTCCCTTTTTGTGTATGATTGTGCTTGTCTCTTTTTTCTCCATCTACATACCTCTCCCTCTTTGTCCTCCTCTCCCTCTCTCTCTACCTCTCCCCTCCCTATCCCTCTCCCTCCCCCTCTATCACTCTACCTCTCCCCTCCCTCTTCCGTCCCTGTCCCTCTACCTCTCCCCTCCCTCTACCTCTCCCCTCCCTCTACTTCTCCCCTCCCTCTACCTCTCAACTCCCTCTACCTCTCCCTCCTTCCTCCTCGTTTTATCTGCCTCTCTGTCGTTCCCTACAACTCTTTATCAATCGGGACGGAGCTTCACACCTATCACTCACTCTTACCTTCTATGATGGAATAGTATTTGCTATTGGATCTCTCTCTCTCTCCTCTTTCTCTCTTTCTTTCTCTCTCTCTCTCTATCCCTCTCTCTTTCTCTCCCTCTCTCTCTCCCTCTCCCTCTCCCTCCCTCTCTCCTTCTCTCTCTCTCTCTCTCATTCTCTCTCATTCTCTCACCCTCCCTCCCTCATTTATCTGCCATCGATAGACCGTCGTGATCTAGTAATATCATAGTTTCATTCCATCCTCTTCCCATCCCACTCACCGGTCTATCTCTGACTCTGACTTCTCATCCTCTCATAGTCGTCGTCCTCCTCATCTTCCATATCATATATGCAAATGCAGCGTCAGTCATGAGTAAGCTGAGAAGGTAGGATGGGGTGCGGTCTTATATTTGTGTATGTTGTTGCAGTATGGTGTCCCATGAATATGTGGGGATGTTCTTTCTCGATTTGTTAACCTCTCTTGGGAATTTTGAAAAGAGCGAAAGGTTCCGAGGGTTGTAAAAGTCGTTTAACCAGTCAACATTCTGTGATAGTGCTAAAGAGATACTAGGAAGAGGGAGAGGAAGAGGGAGATTGAGAGAGCGAGAGGGAGGCGTGGGAGGAGCGGATATTGCAAAGCGGTAATGGTTCCCATGGAGAGTTTGAGTTGGGGGAAAAACGATGACGGAGAGAGAAACAGAGAGATAGTTGTTGATAGAAGGATTGAAAGAGGTAGAGAGGAGAGAAGCGGTAAAAGAGGGAGTAGTCGGAAGGTAGAGAGAGAGAGCATAGAGGAACAACAATATGCGTAGACATTCAAAGGCAAACTGAATTAGTTGCAAGTGCTTTCCATTCTTCGTCATCATCATCATCATGCCCCAACAGCATTCATGTTTCGAGTGCTGCTGATATAGCACATACATTCTTGTTGGTGTTTTCATTGTTATCATTTCTTTCAGAGAGAGAGAGAGTATTTATGCGCATAGGTCGAATAGCTCCCATTTTCAAAATGCGGTCAGGTTTTTCGGGAATTTTTGGCGCAAAATGCGGTCAGGTATTCGAAAAAAACTCCCAAATGCGATCAGGTTTTTTCGATTTTTCGGGGATTTTTGGCGGAAAATGCGGTCAGTATTCCTAGTTTGTACCGTACTTTTCGACCTATGTTTATGTGGCAAATACGCTATTGTTTTCATCACCGTTGCTACTGCATCACTAATAGCGCTGGCTTCTTTCTGATTTCCTTATATCAGCCAATATGTCTTGTTATTCATGTTTAATAGTCAATCAATCAATATCTCGTGCAGGTTACAGTATTGACCTGTGTATACAATCAATAAATATCGCACAGGTTACAGTATTGGCCTGTTTATACAATCAATCAATATCCTTGCAGACTACTGTATTCGTCACGAGACCGTCTGGACGAGGGCATGACCCTGAACGGAGGAGAGGCGTCTGCGGCAGCTGAGAAGAGCGAGCGTGTCTCGCTTGGTGGCATATCGGCCGCCAGTCATGATAGTACCGGTGATAAGGTATTGATTGATTGAACAATTGATTGATTTTTGTGGTTTGTCGCATGGGCGCCGACATGGGGGCGCCCCCTGTAAAATTATTGTCTTTCGAAAATTTGTGAAATGCCCCTGTAAAAAATGACGTTTAGGTGATTTTTTTGAAAAAAAAAAGAGAAGACCCCCTGTAAAATGAACCATTTTTCGTTCGAATGCCTCCTGTAGAACCGAGCTCCAGGTACCCCGCTCTTGTATGGTTTGTCGACCTATGGCTCGTTAAAAATAGTGGAAAACCGAAATCGGCGACTTTCCACCCGCCGTTAAAAAAGTACCCGGAAAGTCGAAAACTATATTTTAACGAGCCATTATTGAAAGAATGCAAAAGGTTAAAGATGATTTATGGAGCAAAGGGATGCAGTTTGATAGTGTGAAACGTAGTTTGGGAACTTCTTCGGTTTCTGGCCACCCCCCCCCCCCTCAACCCCCCCCACGCCCCATTTCGATCTTTTCGATCGAATGGAGCGGTCGTCCTCACTTGATATTTCTGATCGTTTGTAGTCATCGGACGGCTCATCGACCACGACCACACACAAAGAGCACAAGAGCCGCGGGATCGGAGCGCTCATTGACAAGGCCAAGCACCGACTGGGAGCGTCACGGGAGAGGGACAAGAAGACGTCGAATGCACAGGGTACGGTAGTTTATGACGCAATTGAGGGGCATGGTAATCATACATTTTCGATGCCCTCACCGAATTATTATTTTTATGTAGTGGTCAATTTAGAAACATCGTTATTTGTCGCTTTAATTGTAATCTTTCACATAATAAAAGAGCTTTATATAGTGGGTCAACCCTGAAAATGGGCCGTATATAGTGGGTCGAACCTCACATTGAGAGGATATGAAAATATATGGTTACGGTGAATTGCTGTTGAGTACGGTGATTGTGGGATACGGCTCGACCGTACTGCAGTGCGAGTACCACAGATACTGTTCTGTTCGGCATTCTGCTATTTTCGAGCGATTTTTTACTTCTTGCAGATCTTGCGCAATCGATCGATGCGCCCGATGGTCCTACAACGAAAGCTACCGTATGCCCGCTTCGAGAGGACGAGAAGAGCAATGGTCATCGCGAGGAGGTGCTGCACACTGTAGATGATTGTTTTTTTTGTGTTGAAACGATGTTCTAGCATGTACTGACAGTGGATACTATTACGAGATACTATAAATGTTGTGAAACGCGAATTCACCAGTGGCCGTATGCAAGAATCGTTTTCCGGGAAAATGTGGCGTCATTAGCGTAAGCGGAGGATTTTTGGAAAACGCCTCTGCCTAAGGTAATGACGTTACATTTTCCCGGAAAACGGTTTTCCCGTAGTTCTTGCATACGGCCACAGCTTTTCCTAATCTATTCTTCCTAATCTAATCTGTGTCTCTTTACAGTCCTCCTCGACCGCCCGTCCCTCCTCGCTACCCCTTCCGTCTGCCGACGTCACTGATGATCATCTACATCACAGCCCCCTACGTGCCTCATCTCCCGTGGACTCGCTCACTCCCCTCATCCATCTCGTCACCCATCACATCACCACACTGCCCTTTGCCCAGGCGCGAGCCTACGGTCTGGCAGTGCTGATCGCCATGACTGCTGTGTGGCCAGGTTGGCTGCTTTATTATTCATTATCGATTTTTATTTATTTTCGATTATTGGTTTTTATTTATTAACGATTATCGATTTTTATTTATTATCGATTATCGATATTTATTTATGATCGATTATCAATTTTTATTTATTTTCGATTATTGATTTTTATCCGTTTATGGATTGTGGGCGGATTGGTAATTTGGCGATGATTGTGCAGCTAGGTTGAGGAAAATGGGTTAACGATGAATGGCGTAATCATAGGTTAATTTAATTAATGTAATGTAATTTATTTTAATATTTAATCATAGTGAATCATTGTGGTGTATTGCACTGTATAAACTTTTGAAGGGTCAGAAATCATCGTAAATTTCTTTTGCCACTGATGTTGAGACTTCGAAACATGAAATCAGTAGATGGGTAGTAGATGAGGATGCGTCGCTGACTGGTGACGATCTTCCCCTGGTTTTAGACCTTATTGGCATTAAGTTCAATCAATTTATTCATATCATCTATTATACTAGATGAACGGAGGACCACATTAAGTTAAATTGTATTAAGTCGTTAGTAGTTTTATTCTTTATATCTTGTTGCCTGCCAATATTATTTATCTTAAAACAATCCCTGCAGGATTTCTGGTGGGCGTGGCCTGGGGCGTGTACCTCTCGGTCGTCTCCTTCCTCTTCTTCTTCGTCTCTGAACCTCGAGTGGCAGACGTCGTCGACGATGACGAGGATACTACTACGGTAGATGATGGTGGTGTGATGAGGAGTGCGAAAGACGGGGTACGGTAGATACACCATAATTCGTTACTGTCACCCCTGGTTGTGGTGCTGTTTGTTGCACATTAGGTCGAAAAGTACGTTGCACCGCAGCATTTGGGATTTTTTTGAATTCTTGACCGCCTTTTTTATTGCTTTTGTGAAAACCAGACCGCTTTTTGTGATTTTTTTTGTTTTTGTGAAAATCAAGCCGCTTTTTTCAAATCTGTAACGTATCTATTCGACCTCTGAGCATTATTCCATTCTTTCTAACGCAATCTAACTGTTTTGCATGGATAATCTTCCCTTCCTTTGATATCGATAGTATTTTATTTACTCATTGTTATTATTATTATTGTTATTATTATTATTATTATTATTATTATTATTATTATTATTATTATTATTATTATTATTATTATTATTTCCCCTGCAGGATGAGATTGAGCAAGCGAGCGAGGCGATCGATGCTTCTCCCGCGCCTCAACCACTGCCACTGAAGCGGGCTGACGTCGTCTTCAAGGTACGGTCATACATTGCCCCATACCCTCGTAATGCGAGGATTGACCCGCTATATAACAATATACGACGAGGATACCGAGAATGTATGAGTACGGTGGTATGCAGATTCGATTAATAAACTGAATTGCTATGCGATTTATCGCTGAAACAAGAATCTTTATTCCGAAATATCTCTTAAAACCGTGGAAAAGACTATAATTTATTATTTTTACTTTTGAAATAGATTCGCGTATTCTTTCCATATAATTGTTGTTGTATAGGTGAGCGATTTATTGATTACGGTATCGATATCGATTTATTGATTACGTTATCGATATCGATCGATTTATTTGATTATGGTATCGATATCGATCGATTGATTACGGTATTGATATCGATCGATTGCAGGGTTGGATGAACGAGCTACCGTACCCGAGCAAGTACGATCCGTCGGCATATCACGTGAACAGCTGCAGATGCGTGTTGGTGCGGCTGGAGGGAGCGACGCTGAGGTTAGATAGACTCACTTGGTAGCTCTTGGAGCTCCCTTCGTAGCTCTTGTGGCTCCCTAGGTACCCGTTGTAGCTCCCTTGGTATACCTTGGGGCTCCCTTGTTATGTCAGTTCATACTGAAGCTATGTGGATATATCTTAACAATCTAATAATAAAACACTTAATTTGTCTCAATTTCAGGATGTCTCGGCCATCTCGTGCCGTGCTCAAGCATGCCTTCCACACAGACCCCACGCTGACCGCCCCTCAACCATCCATGGTCGCCCAATCGATATATGATCTGTCCAATGCTACGGTATGTCTGGGTGGATACGGTATGTCTGGGTGTATACGGTATGTCTGAGTGTATACGGTATGTCTGGGTGTATACGGTATGTCTGAGTGTATGAGGAATCAAATATGTTGTATTTGGTAGCGAACAGCTGTTATTATTATTGCTATTATTATTTATACACTCTATATCAAGATTAGCTGATTTTGTGAGCAGTGTTAATAATAATAATAATTATTATTATTATTATTATTATTATCATACATTTTCGGTACCCTCGCCGTCTATTTTTATATAGTGGGTCAATTCTCGAAATAGAGTGGGTTAATTCACAAAATTAGTTATTTTCGCTTAAAAATCATCATTTTAGCTTCTTTTTTTATCAAGTGGCCTAAAATGGGCCTTATATAGTGGGTCAATCCTCGCACTGCGAGGGTATGGCAATGTATGATTATTATTATATACGTTACAAGAATAACTTGAAATAGCGAACAATTGATATCGTGATGAATTGCAACGAATGGCCACTGAATCTTGGGTGTCAAAGGGGGGGAGTCTGCTTTCTTTAGTACTGCTTCCTTCGTCTTCTTATAATCAGCTATTGGCGATGTTTTTCAGTATCACACGCGATGCTTTGTTCCTTTCTCACAGCTTGTTAAATTTTTTTAATCCAGAAAGAATACCGATACGAAGCAACACACGGAGATGTTGCTCACACAACAATGGTTACCGAAAACATCAAAATGGTGTTTGAAATAGAAGTATAATTAAGAAAAACTGCTTTTCTTACGCTATCTCTCTCCGTGTTAAATAATAATAATAATAATAATAATAATAATAATAATAATAATAATAATAATAATAATAATAAATTATTATTACAGGTGTCTCTTCGACCGAAGAAGTTGGCGCGTCGCCGCTGGTGGTCGAGGAAGTATCCCATCTACATCCGATTGGACGGAGCTGAGAATGATGGCAAGAAGAGGAGAAGAAGAAGAAGAAGGGTGAGGAGTCGATCGACGAGTACGCACAGGAAGAGGAGTGTGCCGAGGATTAAGAGGTATACTGTGCCTGGATATTGATTGATTGATTGATTGATTGATTGTTTACGAATAATGTATCCGTAGATCATATGCCGAATAGCGAGGTTATCGGTTTTCAAAATGCGGTCAGGTTTTTCGATTTTTGGCAAATTTAGGCTCGAAATGTGGTCAGGTCTTCTGATTTCTGTGAAATTTTGGCTCAAAATTCGATCAGTTTTTTTCGATTTTTTTGACATTTTGGTTCGAAATGCGGTCAGGCTTGGTACTTTGTTACATACTTTTCGACCTCTGCTGTATCTGAATATTGATTTTTTTAAAAGAATTATTGGGTACGAGAGTAACTATAGATTCCTATCGTAGATCGATCTCGATGCATCCTGGAGGCGCGCTGGCCGATATGACATCAGTCACGCTCGAGCAGCTAAGACGAGAAGAGGAGAGATCAGAAGAGGAAGATGGAGTAGTGGGCGGAGTCAAAGATGATACTGTAGTGGGCGGAGTCAATCAGGGTGGAGTGGGCGGAGTCAAGGATGGGGATAAGAAGGTGGAGGAGGATAGCGGAGATAGTGATTGGAGTGACACTACCGATGATGAATCTGATGATGAGATTAGTGGAGAATGTGAGTTTACTGATTGATTTTGTTGATTTATTGATTTTTTTCGATTAACTCTTATTGCTTTTGATCTTTGATCTCTTGATCTCTACACCTCTTCTTCAATTTATAAGCAGCGGTATATTGAAGAAGAGGAGTAGTGATCGATAAATATATTATTATTATTATTATTATTATTATTATTATTATTATTATTATTGCAGTCTCTCACTGCGCTACCTTCATCACGCAAGGAGGTCGCGTGTCTCGGGCTCGTTCCTCAACAGAGATCTCTACCACATTGCAGTCATCCAGAAGGAAGCCGAAGGGAATCTATCTGTTTGCGAGAGCTGCGAGGGAGAAGGAACGATGGTTCCATCTGTATGTTATGATAATAATAATAATAATGATAATAATAATAATAATAGTAATAATAATACATTTATCGTTTCTTGGACAAGAGAAAATAACGATATTCTATGTATTGATTCAAAAAGTATACTTTTTATAAGAACGACGAAAAATACTGAAATAACTAGATATGTTGTTTATTAATTTTACTTTTTTGAAAAATTTAGAAAATAATTATTGATTGATTTTTACGACGATAAAATGTGTCATTGGTTTAGTTGATTATTACTTGATTAATTGATTACTCTTGATATTTATTTATTTCAGTCTCCGTGAGGCGTGTGCGAAGGCGCGCGTTGAGCGTTGCCGCGTCCCGAGCGGATCGCCGCATGACCTCAAGCATACGGTAGGCAGATCGAGATCGACGACCACTATGATGGCCGGAGATGGTATGTGTCAATATTGTTTGATTATTTATTGATTTTCGTAAGTATCTAAGATCAACCCCAATCATGACAAACATTAACGATATACATATTTATCTTTTCTAAACGGCGTATAAAACGAACAAGATAATTCATAATATATTAAATTATTATATAATATAATATAATATAATACGTAATTGAAAAATATTTATTACATTATATGATTTTTATATTGAAGGTTTCGATGTGAGCCCTCCACTGACTCCATCGGAGAAGAGTAAGAGGAAGGAGTCGTCGACTTTTGATGACGATGATCTGGTATTTATTTATTTATTTATTTATTATTTATCAATATTTAATTAATTAAAATATTTTCTTCCAGCATCTTCTGAATGGTATTGTTATTAGTATTAGTATTATTATAAATATAATTGTAATTATTATTATTCTAATATTTAATATTGTTGACTTTCAGAACCCCGCCACTGCAGCCGCGCGTGAGTTCATGCTCTACCGCGCTAACCACGCCCACTTTGCCAGGTAGTGCCGATATCTATCTACTCCACAGGTCGAAAAGTATGTAACAAAGTACCAAGCCTGACCGGATTTTGAGTCAAAATTTCACAAAAATAGGAAAACCTGACCGGATTTTGAAAACCGATAACCTAGCTATTCGACCTATGATCTACTCGTAGAAACAGTGGAGACTATTTGCCGATTTCTTCCCATGACCCGTCAATGGTAATCATAGGCCGAATAGCTAGGTTATCGGATTTCAAAATGCGGTCAGGTTTTCCGAATTTTGGCAAACTTCGCTCAAAATCCGGTCAGGCTGGGTACTTTGTAACATACTTTTCGACCTATGATGGTAACAGTTGATGCGTCGTCCGACTTACAAAGTGTATGGGACGGACATCAATGACCGGCCATTCATGATTATTGATCGATTGATTATTGATTGATTCCAGATCGATGTCGGAAGCGATGGGAGTGACGCTAGCTTCGCTCGCGCGCTTGTCAGCCGGCACACCTTCCGGAGGAGGACGACCACCCGTGTCCCGAGGTATGGTAGCTATGGGCATACGGTAGTTTGATCTTTGATCTTTGATCTATTTCCAGATCAATCTATGGATGACGACACGCAGTCGGTGAATCTCGGTTCGATCCGATGGAAGCCCTCCTCGCCCATGTCTGAAGGCAACGCCGACCTTGTCGCATCCGTCAACGCCATTGCTGGAAGGTGAGGAATTAATTAATTATGGTAAATTAAATTAAATTAAATGCTAAATTAGTGTTTGATAGTGCGATAATATAAGATTGAGAGTTGTGCAACGTAAAATGAAAAGGATGTTAGGAATAACCCGACTAGACGATGGAGCAATGAACGAATAAGAAGGATGACTTGTTTGCACGAAGATGATAGATGGGCACGACGCAGCACGTATTGGATTCCATATACTTTTGTCAAGCGCCGTTCTCCAGGTCAACCCCGTGTTCGATGGCGAGATGAATTCAAGAGGATCAATTTTCAATGGTGGTCAATACCATTGGAGGAACTGAAGAACGGCCCTCCCTTCATCTATAATACTTGATATGAATAAATTGAATTGAATTGAGTGCGATAAAGCTGTGCTAAAGTGTGCTTTTGTTCAGGATCTTCTTCGATTTCTGTCGTGACGAGTACTGGTGCAAGCAAGTGAAGGACAAGATACAGACGAAGCTGGCCACCATTCATGTGGGTATACGGTAGATATGGGTATACGGTAGATATGGGCATGTGGTGGTGTCTGATCTATCGATCGCTCGATTGATAAATCAATACTTTCAGCTACCGTACTTTATCGAGAAGCTGGAATTGTCGTCGTTGGACCTGGGCACAACGACGCCGCACATAGAATCTGTCTACGCGCCCACTTGCGACGAGTGGGGCCTGTGGGTGGATTTCGAGGTACGGTAGTTGTTGATTTTCATGAATTGTGAAGTGACTTTTCAAATTAATAATAAATGTATATTATAATAATATACATTAATAATATAATATATAATAATAATAATGAATTAATAACAAATAAATGAATTGTGCGTTTTCAGCTCAAATACACGGGCGGCATTCGTTTGGCGCTGGAGACGCGCGTTAATCTGCTTAAACTGCAAGAGAAGGCGGAGCCTCCTAGTGATGTTCGCCATTACTTATTATTATTATTATTATTATTATTATTATTATTATCATTATTATTATTATTATTATTATTATTATTATTATCATTATTATTATTATTATTATTATTATTATTAACTATTATTACTATTACTCATTATTATTACTTTTTTTAAACATTTTTATTTGGACGAGCCACACTAAATGGGTGCGGTGTTCTGCTATAGGGCAAGACCTCCAAATTTACCAAATATGAATAGTCGGTATTGATCAATAAAAATAATCTAATAATAATAATAATAATAATTTGATGTTTGAGTTGGAATTTATTATTATTATTATTCAGTTGGAATCCTCATCGACCCAATCATCGATTCCTCGTCCCTCATTCACGTCGATCTTTCATCGAACGCGAACCCGATACTCGGATGAGACGCAACCGGAATCGCCCGAAGACTCTCCCGATGAGGACTTTGGTGCCAAGATGACTGGTGAGAAGAAGAGTGGAGACAGGTACGGGGTCTTGGCATTTTGGAAACGTTCTGCGGTCTGTAGAAACCAATCCTGCAAACGCGACTGAGCTCTCCTGAGCTCAGAGCTCAGACCGAGCTCTCTTTCCGGAGAGTTCGTCTAAGAGAGCCGTGGCTTCCCGCGCTCTCCTCTAATCAATTATTGATTGATCTATTACAGTAATGGTCGTGAGAGTGCTGGCAGCAAGATTGTCTCAGTCGTAGAGAGCATTTCGAGGAGTTCGATATTCCAGAAGGCTGCACGACTGCCGAAAGTCGCCAAGGTTTTGTTTATTTATTATTATTATTATTATTATTATTATTATTATTATTATTATTATTATTATTTATGGGTTTTAAAAAAATTAGTCGCTGCAATCGTCTGTGAGTGAATTCATACATTTTCGGCGCTCCCACCGAATTTTTTTTAAAATGTAGTGGGTTGATCTAGAAAAATCGTTATTTTTCGCTTAAATTGTAGTCTTTCGCATACAAAAAATGAGGTTTATATAGTGGGTCGATCCTGAAAATGAGCCATATACCGTCATTTAGAGATAAAGTGCAATGAATGTGATATCTTATGCTATTATAGCATATTTTTGTATATGATTTTTGTGGGCCGTTTACCGGCTCAACCAGAGCATTTCATGCGTAATGGTTGGTTCTGTTAGATGCAAATAGATATGCTGAATCGATTAACGATAGTTAAAACCTTCAGAAAAATTTATGTACAGTATACAGAAGGAAAAACACAAAGATTACGTTTTCTGCCTTTTCCCATTGTGTGGAATCAATGCAACGCCGTGACTGGTGTAAACCAAGAACTTCTCGCTCCAATGAGACTGCTTGAATTTCTACATTATTTTCATTTTTCCTGCTTTATTTTTCGAATTCACTCGCTTAATTTGCTCTAATCAGATGATGCTATCAGTGCACATCCCCTATCACTTGTGTTCACTGGTTTAATGCGGAAATTCTTGCAGAAATCACGCGCAATTGTTACGGGACGACATGGTTTCTACTCGTGTTCCTCATTTCCCGTCAGATAAGTCATTTAAATGCACATTTATTCTTTCAAATGAATGGGTGGTGGCTTGTGTGGACCTCATTCCAGGTTTCTGGCTGAGAGTGGCCGGTGGTATTCGCCGTCTTTCAATTCAACGTCGCAGGATTCAAGAAGGCACTCAGTATTTTTATCTTTTTTCATTCTTATTTGAACCTGAAACGTATATTTTTGCATAAGTAGGGTCATATCAGTATATCCAATAATGTCGATCTAGCAATAACAGCAAGAATTACTTTGTAAATGTTCTAACTGGGTTCACTATTCGGTATTCTGTAACATCTACGTCAACATTGACGTGGTACCGTTACAGAGTGACTACACTGGTCGATTATGGATGGGACGTGGAGGAACGACAACACAAATGGGACCAATCGATGATCAACAACTGGACAATGAAGGGTATGGATAGTTTACGCGAATAATACTTCTTGTTTCTAGTATGAAGGCAGTGTTGATTGAGTGTTTCCCTTTGATATTAATAGTTCCGAGACTTCTATCAAGAATAGGCTCTGATGCATATGGGGTTGGCCATTCATGACATCAATACATTTTCGGCGAACTCGCCGGATTGTTTTATATAGTAGGTCGATTTAGAAAAATCATTATTTTTAGCTCAAATAGTAATGTTTCACATAAAAAATTACCCTTATATTACGCTGTGAGGGTATGAAAATTTATGATCATTAATGATGGTGATGATAATAGTAATGACATAATATTATTAACATATTTCATTTAAGATGTCTGATGCAACTCTCCTACTCTTCAGCTATCCGAACTTCAAGAAGACACCTATTTATTATTTATCTTTTTTATTGTTCCATGTTGTATGAAAAAGATTTCTTTATCCACTTTACATAACATTCGAGAGAAATATATGATTAGTCGTGCATTATAACGATGCATCATCTTAGGTAAGATACGATACATCATCTCAGGTAAAACTGGAGTAGCAATGAACAATCTATCGATAATCTACAAAAGGGTTACGGTAGAATTTGCTCAATACATAACAAGTATCAATACTAGAGACCTCCAAACGGATACATCCCTTTGAATTGAGGAGTTCGGAAAATTTAAATATACAAATTTTAAAAATTTCAAATCTCGATACAAAAGTAGGTTCATTCGAAAGAGCGGATGGGATATCGTCGAAGATTTCACTTCTGTATCTCTAGAAATAAGAGAACGACAGCGCCTCAATTCAAAGGGATATATCCGTTTGGAGGTCTCTAATCAATACACGAAAACTACAAATGCAAGTAATGGCAGGGTAAATAGATGGGGCGACGGTGGTGTACATAGTGAGGTTACCTTAGCCATCGTTTAGCAATGGTAATCATCATTGTCCAGTTGTTGATCATCGATTGGTCCCATTTGTGTTGTCGTTGCTCCACGTCCCATCCATAATCGACCAGTGTAGTCACTCTGTAACTGTACCACGTCAATGTTAACGTAGATGTTACAGAATACCGAATAGTGAACCCAGTTAGAACATTTACAAAGTAATTCTTACTGTTATTGCTAGATCGACTTTATTGGATATACTGATAAGACCCTACTTATGCAAAAACATACGTTTCAGTTGCCGTATGCAGGAACAACGGAAAACCGTTTTCCGGGAAAATGAGACGTCATTAGCGTAGGCGGAGGATTTTTGGAAAACGCCTCCGCCTACGCTAATGACGTCACATTTACTCGGAAAACGGATCTTGCATATGGCCACAGGTTCAAATAAGAATGAAAAAAAAGATAAAAATACTGAGTGCCTTCTTGAATCCTGCGACGTTGAATTGAAAGACGGCGAATACCACCGGCCACTCTCAGCCAGAAACCTGGAATGAGGTCCACACAAGCCACCACCCATTCATTTGAAAGAATAAATGTGCATTTAAATGACTTATCTGACGGGAAATGAGGAACACGAGTAGAAACCATGTCGTCCCGTAACAATTGCGCGTGATTTCTGCAAGAATTTCCGCATTAAACCAGTGAACACAAGTGATAGGGGATGTGCACTGATAGCATCATCTGATTAGAGCAAATTAAGCGAGTGAATTCGAAAAATAAAGCAGGAAAAATGAAAATAATGTAGAAATTCAAGCAGTCTCATTGGAGCGAGAAGTTCTTGGTTTACACCAGTCACGGCGTTGCATTGGTTCCACACAATGGGAAAAGGCAGAAAACGTAATCTTTGTGTTTTTCCTTCTGTATACTGTACATAAATTTTTCTGAAGGTTTTAACTATCGTTAATCGATTCAGCATATCTATTTGCATCTAACAGAACCAACCATTACGCATGAAATGCTCTGGTTGAGCCGGTAAACGGCCCACAAAAATCATATACAAAAATATGCTATAATAGCATAAGATATCACATTCATTGCACTTTATCTCTAAATGACGGTACAGTGTGTCGATCCTCACACTGTGAGGGTATGAAAATGTATGAGTGAATTTGTTTTCATTTTAAGCTGTAAAATGAGACGGTGGGATGCAGTGAGAGTTGTGGAATCGCATTGTTGTTCAACTTAGAATTTAAGAACCATAAACTGACGCGATTTCGTTTAAATTACTTTTTTTTCTCAAATCATTGTCACAGAAAATAGACAAAGTGAACCTTTTTTTTACAAGCCGATCAATTCATAACCCCGTACCCACAATGTGTAAATGTATGCGCCGTATCTACCATGTGGAAAAGTGGTAGTTGTTGGAATGTTCGACCTGGTGAAAGCGCGTTTCACAATATCGCTTTAGTTCGCCATAAACGATTGTGGTCTAATTGTAATTATGTCCTAGTTTAGTCGATCAATAATCAATCGATAATCAATCAATAATAAATCGATAATTAATCAATCCATAGGTGATTACTGACATCTCATCCACTCGTCTCATCCTCAACGTTGAAGTGGAATCGATCGAGGGAACAATGGCCGTTAATCTGCCACCTCCACCCAGTGATCGAATATGGTAAGCACAGGGAAGGGCTACGGTAGTAGTGGGGTACGGTAGCCACCCGAATATGGTAATCACAGGGAAGGGATACTGTGGTAGTGGGCTACGGTAGTCTCCAATCTGTCCCACCCCCCTAAGTGATAGAATATGGTATTTGGGAGTAATGTGTCCATTGACTATTGGATATATTGTTTGGTTGATTCTGGATATATTGATTGGTTGATTCTGGATATATTGATTGGTTGATTCTGGATATATTGATTGGTTGAGTCTGGATATATTGATTAGTTGATTCTGGATATATTGATTGGTTGATTCTGGATATTTAATTTAATTTATCATACATCAATAAGATGCGACAACATTTGAAATAACAGATGAAAAGAGCTTGTGGGATAGATAGAAATTATCGGGAGAGGGGGAGGGTAAAGGGGAGGATGGGAAGTGCAGCTCAGAAAAGACTCTGTATCAAAGATCAAACGGCGATCAATGACAGGTTAGGTTGGCAAGGCCTAGCGGTGGAGAGGTCCGCAATGATTCAATATATATCGGATTGAATCGAGAGAGTCTAGAATGAGGGCACTAAGGATATATTGATTGGTTGAGTCTGGATATATTGATTAGTTGATTCTGGATATATTGATTGGTTGATTCTGGATATATTGATTGGTTGATTCTGGATATATTGATTGGTTGATTCTGGATATATTGATTGGTTGATTCTGGATATATTAATTGGTTGATTCTTTAGGTACGCGTTCCGCAAGCGACCGAAGGTCTCCATTCGAGCTGTACCACAGGTGGATTTTTTAATAAAAAAATATTTTGATTAAAAAATATATATATTTTGAAACAACAGCTACATTGTGAAGTAATGTAGCTAGACTGCATTTTCCTTTAATCAATATAATGTTGTCTGTATACTGTAGGTTGGCGATCGATCGGTTGATCTGACTACGGTCTCCGATTGGATCGAATCCAAACTGCGTCTACTTCTCGAGAAGAATCTCGTATGTCCCAATATGGATGACGTCATCATTCCGGTCATGTCTGGCAATGATCTACTCAAGATGAGATATAATCTATAGTCGATCGATAATCCCTTGGCCACGCCCATTATGACTGTTAATTATAAATTCATTGATCTACTTCTTTAATCAATAATTGCTAAGCTAATGATTTCATTTCCGTTGATATTATATGCATATTGTATTTGTATCTTTCGATTCCGATGCTTGTTTTGTATTTGTAAAAAAATCTTTTATTTTATTTTTTTGTCGTTTTCATTTTATCCTACTATCTGTCTGTCTGTTTATTTCATTGCCAGACATCATGTAGGTCTTTGCTCTTTGATCTTTGATCTTTGTCCATTTCATCTTGTGATATATATCTGCTGTGCCGTGCTATTGATCGATCGTATCGCTCATAATCATGGAACAATCAAATCGATTTTGTATTTTTGTTGTTGTAATAATTTCATTGTGATGTATATGCCACATAAGACTTGTACACTTTTTGTATCTTTTTCTGCTCTTCGCTTGTTTTTTGTGTTCCACATGGTCTGAAGCTTTCCGCCCTCCAAAACATGCATGATTCCGGTTTGATTATTGATTTCTTATCTTGGTTCTTTAATTTAGTATAATATTGTGTCACCCTAAATAGATTCTATCATACCTAGAAGTATTCCCTATCTCGTTGGTCTACAATGACTACATGCACACTCTTACTTTAAACTGTTCCGAAAAACGCAATTAGGATCTCCCTTACATTTCCGTGCTTAGTGATATTACTGTATCCACACCACACATTCCCCTCTATCCAACTACTTTACACCACCACTCGTTTCTAATAGCCGACTTTTCCTAATTAGCAATATGTGGACACACGCACACACAACCACGAGCAATAACTCTTCTCTCTTTCATCGTCCTTTGCTTTCATACCATTCTTGTATTACTGTCACAGCATACAACCGAGTATTGATTGATACTAACGGTTATAGTTTTCCAACAATCGATAAAGGCATCATTTGAATATTGCTCGAATTGCACAACGGTTTGAGTATAGTATGAAAGGGTATAGAGATTGAGTGATAAAAAGGATTTTTTCTCGAAAAATAAATTTAACTCAATAACTCAAATCAATTACGGTAACATGTCAATTTTACGAAAAAACTGTAGCTAACAACAATATAGAATTGAGAAGGGTATATTTGACTATCAAAGTGTGTACATGTAAAAGTAGATAACACCGGTAGATCATTGAAATGTTGGATCAACAATATTATTTATGTGGCCAAATGTCCTAAAAGGTAAAGAAAAGAAAAGCAGAGAAAAATTTCCTCGTTTTACACGCCCTTTCGCCTCTTTTTAGTTACGTTTCTTTTCTTTCTGAGCACCACATTAGACATCGTCAAAGTCCTCGATGTCCTTAGCAATTGGTGGAAGAAGTTGCGAGGTTTCGCTGAGACTGGAAAAGGTACTGTAACATACCGAAGATGAGTATCGTAAAGTGAGTACCGTAATCGCTCTCGTTCCTTTTCTTGATGTTCAGCAACAGAGAGCAGTAGGCAATCGAGATCGCGGAGGACTTCTCTAATCTCACGAGGGGAGGCCTAAACACCACGTTCGACAACATTTGTGAATAGTTTTTTTTGCACAAGAAGTTGAATTATTTATATTAATATTTATAATATTAAATATTTATTTTTATATTTATATTTGTCGAATATTTATTCGTATGTCCTCATTGTCAGTTAAGAAAAAAGTATGGAAGGATGTTCACGGCGCAGTTTTTCTCTAATCGGTGACGTTAGATATACATATGTAGTGCGCAATGAAGAAACCGTTGATATGGATGTCGTTAATTGCTAAAAACCAACGTTTAACTAACATCAAATTCCTCTCCAACAATCGATAATAGTTTGGACACGGTCATCGATCTACCGCCCATCCACACTTGCACGTCACGCGAACCACGGAAACGTCGGCCGATGTAGTGCAACTGAACGTGATCTTCGATCTTTGATCTTTAATCCTTGATCTTGGGCCGAAACACCGATCACGTTTCTCTAGGCTTTTATCACTATTAGACTATCTAAATAATAGTTTAGCAAAATTGAATTATTGAATATTTGATCTATGATCTTTCCCACCTTTCGCAAATAGTCATTGAAAGTGGTGAAGATTGCAGAGATGGCCACTACACCGGCTATGATATAGATGAGACCAAAGATCAATCTTGTCATGGTATTCACTATCGGCACTTTGTCCCCATAACCGACGGTCGCGAATGATATGAAACTGCAACAAAAGTTTGATCTTTAATCTTTGATCTTTGATCTCACCTAAAATAGAGATCATCAATGAAGGAGCCATCTCCATTATGGGCCATAGTCTCCGTTCCAATGGCAATGATGATCGAGAAGAGCGAAACGGATACGACCAGCGGCATCTTCATATCACCCCTCAGGGCACCTAATTGCGTCTGAAAGTTTATCTTTGATCTTTGGTCTATGATCTTTGATCTTTGAACTCTGAAGGTACCTTTCCAACAAACCGCGAGTAGATATGCCAGAAGGCTTTGGTGAGATGCTTGCCAATGTTGGCCACCATGAGCAGGAATAGGGGAATTCCTAAAAAATAGAATTTATCATCCACAAAATGATATGATAGATATTTTAGGTCAATTGATGGCATAAATTTTGTGAAATTAAATTTTCAAATTTTATCCTTAACATGAATGGGAATGATTCGAAAAATACATGTTAATTAATATTTCCTCATTAAATTATGCTTTCAGGTAAATTTTCCACTAAAATAGAGCGTGGAGAAATTTAATTCGGGCATTGTGCAACGTCACAATTTCTCCATGAAATGTTAAAATATTAGATACCAAAGGAAAATGAATAATCTGACCTAAGATAGAGAATGCCATGCAGAAGGCGCGAGCTGCCATGGTCTTCGGGTGAACATCACCGTATCCTAGTATTTATTGATTGACTATTTACGTATAATCAAGGACTACCGAACCTATCGTGGCCAGTGTGGACACTTCAAACAGGAGCATTTCGTTGAATGATTTCGCGGACAACTGGAATATCGATTTTTTAAATTAAAAAATAATTTATTATAATTTGATGAAATTTTTAAAAAAAACCTCTTCATCTAGGTATTGAAAAACGTAGATTCCGACGACGAGATAGAGTGAGAGAAAGAGGAAGAGCAGAATCTGTGGGAGGACTAGCCAATTGAACTGAAAAATTGAACTTGTTATTCGAAGATCAAAGATCAATTTTGAGCGGACTACAGAATGAATTATTACTGTGGGTGAGTTTTGATGATTTAAATTACGCATATTTAAATAAGTGGATGGTCTATTCTATTCATGAGACCATTCAAATCTCATTGTTCGGGGCAAAGACATAATGAATATGTTAAGGAATGGAATCGATTAACAGCTCTATTAGCATCTCACGAGCTAGCCATTTCATTCTCAGACCTTGCTCTAGTAATGTACGGTCGCATGCTCTATATTATCCCACTTCTGCTTCTTCTATTCGATCACCATTCTGGCGAAGTAAGTTTGGATTTTGGATATAATGACTTGGGTTTTAATAACAAGATTTGCCAAGTTTGGCTCTATTAATGTATGACTTTAATAGATCAAAAATATGACATGTAAATGTACATTTTATCATTAAATCAGAAGAAATGGAATGAGCGAGATTCACTATTTCGTCCATCCACTGCTAGACAGTGAACCTCAGCTATGCACAGCGTTTTGAGAGCGATCATGGTGCTACAGGATAAGAGCTTCAGTGGTAAAGAGATAGTGCACGGAAGTGAGAGATAGCCGGTGGTTAAAGTACAGCAAACCATGTTTTGGCATATTGCCAAGTTTCCAATAACCTATGTGTTGGTTGTACATGATTTCAGGTAGTAACGAAGGATTTCAAGGACGCTCCTCTGTTTCCGACTACGCCATTACTCACTTGTCTCCACACGATCAAGCGGAGAAACGTACAGGAGTGCAATATGAAGAAACAGAGAGTGCGCGGTTATCGATTGATTAATTTTAAACTTTATGCAAATCTGAAATACGATTGGACGATTAAATATGGGTTTATGCATAAATGAGATGCTGGAACCATGGTAGCAAAGTTTATTATTGCAATTGCGATTAGAATAAAAAGAAGATCTCGAAATGGATCTATGGAAAGATTGGATATTATCGATTTCTTTTGGATAGATAAAGATCATAAGACGATGTTTCCTAAGAGTTACCGTATTCTCCATCAGGTGTGCTACTACTCTCGGGCGCTCAACATGAATGATTCTGCTCGTTTCATGTGAGAATTCTATCGTTGGAGAAATGCACCACACGTCCCATAAATAATCCCATCAAGGTTTTTATTTTCTATCGATTTAAGGCCCATTGATTTCCTTGGTCGCGGCTGCGATAAAGCTAGGAATGATCCTGGACAAACGTGTCAGGTGAGCGGTTCAATCAATAATCGCGTGATATAGGGATTGAGTAGGACTGATGGTAATAGCTAGAAGAATGAGATAGTAGAGTTTTCTAGTTCTCTATTGGTTTTTTAGTTCTCTAGTAGTTCTCTAGTTCTCTAACTGTTCTTTAGTTCTCTATTGGTTTTCTAATTCTCTAGCAGTTCTCTAGTTCTCTATTGGTTTTCTAGTTCTCTAGTAGTTCTCTAGTTCTCTAGCTGTTCTTTAGTTCTCTATTGGTTTTCTGGTTCTCTAGCAGTTCTCTAGTTCCTTAGTGGTTCTCTAGTGGTTCTACTCATTGCCTACTATTGATTGATATCATAGGTGTACTCTCGAGGCCTGAAGCGGTATCTGCGTTGTGAGTGCGCGTCGTCCAACTGCAACACGCACTTCTTGGCCGGTTTCTACACAGCGGCCTTAATGTACGGTAGCTTCAGGGTTCAGAACGATCACAAACTGGCATTTCAAAACTTGAAGTTTACTTACTCTTTCACTTTAAGTAGACTTGTAAGCCTACTTCAAGTGAAAAGTAAGTCTATTTAAAGTGTGACTTCACTATGTAAGTCTACTTAAAGTGAGACGTAAGTCTACTTAAAGTGAAAAAGTGACGTTACTCACTTGAAGTAGACTTAAAGTCAACTTCAAGTCAGTGACGTATTTTAAGTAGACTTTAAGTTTTCAAATACCAGAGACATACTGCCAAAATTAATTTGTCAGAAAAAACTTTTATTTCAGTCACCGCGAAGAGATGTGGAAAGTGCCCCATGTTGCTCAGGAAAAAAAATTCCAATCCGTAAGACACTAGATGATTTGTCAATCGATAATTCTACCGTATGATTCAGGACTGGTCCTTTTTCATCTTTTCAACATTCGGCATTCTATGGCTCTATTTCTTGTATCGCAGATTGGTGCTACTGTGCAGTGAGGAGGAGGTACCACTCGATAAATCAATCAATAATTGATAAAAATCAATGAACCAGTAAATAACCAATAAAACAATCATTAGTCCAATCAATGAATCAATCAATAATCGTAAATCAATCATAGTTGTATTCGAAATTGCAGGAAGCTTTGCGGAAGCGAGCCGTGCTCGTGGCGAGAGGCGACGCTCAGTCGGAACAATTCGCCTTCAACCACGGTACACTGACAGAAAATACCCTAACTAAGGACCCCATAGGAATTATTTCCTTAAATATCAGGGAATTGTTTCCCTAAAATGAGTTCCCTTTCGTATAAGGGAATTATTCCCTTATATTTAGGAGAATAATTTCCATGGGGTTCTTGGCTAGGTAATTTCTTGTGAGTGTAGACCGTATAGATTGATCAATAGAGCTTATTGGTCGAATTTCTCAGGCAAAGCAGCTCACGAAATCACGATTCACAACTACAAGTTGTCTGTGTTCAGTGAGTTTTACAGTATTTCTTAGCTTTTACGATTATTGATTGATTGATTCAGAACTGATTGACGGCTTCGCACGGTTCAGGAACAAAAAACTTCCACCTATAGGTGAGATGGGCCAATCAATAAACCTCCGGTCAATCGATAATTCAGATATCAATAAGCTTCGTGCTACTCGCTTACTGGGAATGGTATCGATTGATGCATTATCGATTGAGTTGCCTAAAAATCGATGATTGCAGCCTGAACTCTCGCGCAAACCAGATTGGGCGAAGAGTAGGAAGCCGGACTTCTTGATGAGGAAGGCTGTACATCGTTTCGTAAGTAATTATAATACTCTTTGAATGTTGGTTTTTTTTTTCTGATTACTCGTGGTGCTTACTGTAGTCGCCAAGATATTTATTACTGCTGCTCATACCGGCTACTGTAGCCCCAATTATAAATCCACAATTTGCAGAACGAAAACATCGAAGTTGCCCGTATCGGAATTGAATCGTTTTGTGTTGAGAGGATGATCACAGAGGAATATAGTCAGGTGAGTGATGTTCTTTGATCTTTGAACTTTTTTGATCTTTGATCTCTCGGTTTCTGATGTAACACCGCGGTTGAGTTATTCGTCCGTGATCTTTAATCTCCTGTCTCAATAACTTGAGCATCAAGATCCGAAAATGAGACATTTAGAGATTTGATCTTTGATCTTTAACTGCCTGATTAAGGTTCAACTTGAGAATGAGCAGAGGGCCAAGGAACAGCAGTCGTCGTCGTCTGGTGCTTTCACTTGCAGTTCAGCAGAAGATATCACCCCCGACACCTCTATCGTACAGGACCCATCGTGTACGGTAAAATTAGCCGACGTCGAGAAGCAAGACTAACATTTGAGTACTTGCGCAAGTATCACTCAATAAATATCTTTAAAAATATTGTATCAAACACACCCACTATGTCATGGACCAGTTGTGGCAGTTAACAAGCTTTTTTCGGATTAAAATAATGGTTTTTACACAGTTATGAGGTTACGCACCGTAATTGGTATATGCAAAGATTATTAAAAGTCGATAGTTCGCCGAAGAAGTCTACCTATGCTATCATGTTTACAACTGATCAAAGCATAATGTTTATAAAATATCACGCCATACATGAAAGAATGATAAAATCAAAGATTAGAAAACTTTTTAGCGAGAATGGATTGACAATACTGTTGACTTTGGAAAGAAAGAAATGGTGCAAAAAATGTATTAAATGGAAGAGAAACTATTGGAATTTATGAAAAAAAGAGATTTTAAACTTTTAGTCTACAAATCATCTAACTTATAATTGAATCATTTTCATAATTTTGTTTTAAGCTTTCGGAAACATTTATAGAATAAACACACACTTACTTTTGTCCAAAGCGGCGTTCTCTTTGTCATTCAATATTGAGAACAACAACAAACTTTTAGCGAATCTTGACTATGGAGAGAGATAGTAGATAGTGAAAGTAGACGATTTCTTTCGAAAAAGTGATCGATTCTTCAATTGACAAGGGCCAAAACACGTTTAGTATCCCCTCCAAATACGGTGACAAACTTTTTAAGCGACACGTGCACGTGCCAGTAAAGTAAAATCGGCAGTAGAAAAGGAACTAAATGTTGCAGTTAATCGACTGTGCATTAGTAGATTTATTCGATTACGCCGTTGTTGCCGACAATGTCTTATTTACAATATTCTTTATTTCCATTAAATTTTTATGATGTGTGAAAAATTAATAAAGAATTTAACGATTTCAGAAATTTTCAGAAGAAAAATCCGGAATTCGGACCGGCAAATAGCATGCCACAGAATATAAGTACAAATATTGTGCGGCTGCGCGAGGAAATCCGCGCAGAATCGTGAATTGGATTTCTGAATTGTTTTCCCTTGAAATTTTTGCTTTTATGATTTAATTGTTAATTGTTGTTTGTTTGTTGTATAAATAGGATTTGCCTGATCAAATTCTACTCCTTGCCTATATTACTGGTATCTGATTCAGTCAAAGATGTTGTCCGCACGGATGGTCGCCGCGACGCGAACTGGTCTTCGACCTTTCTCGTAAGATATTTCAGAACTTCTCCATTCTATTTTTAAACTCACCACTCTAGCCACACTCACTCATAAATAAACAAAGTGAGAAAGTGTGGCCAGAGTGCGGGGTTCAAATTATCTAGAGGGTATTCTGAGAAATGATGATGGTATAGAAAATGCTCATAACGTATTTGCAGAGGCAGTGGACTGACGTCGGAACAGTTCATGAGAAAGATGAAGAACGAGCCTATCCTCGAATACAAGAAGGGATCCGCCGAGAGGTATCATCAATTAGCTTAATATTTTGGCAGTATTTCATGAACCTAGCTTTATTTCTCTCGCTACTTCTTTCCTTGCTCGTAAAACAGTTCCCTCCTTTTAATCAGATATTATTTATTTATTTATTTAAATAAATATGGTTCAGAATTGCACTCGATGCCGAGCTGGCAAAGATGGCGGCGACCGTTCATGAAGTGCCCCTTCGTATTGGAGACAAGAAGATCACGAACAATCTGGAACGCAACCAAGTCATGGTATGTATATATATATCGTAGAGTCATCGGTATTCAATATTAATAATAATATTTTAAAAATATAATCTATATTTAATATGTGAACGAAACGAAAAGAGTATATTCTAATTTAGATGCATATTGCAAGAAGATTAAAATCTAATAATATGTTAATTACTTTATGGTGTTTCGTTCGAGTATGACACGACAGTTGCCAACAAATCAAATCAATAAACATGCTATATAAATAATATAGTATTAATGCGGATCACTAGAGTTTGCATAGTCATGTGCCATGTTACCGAGTGGCAAACATCGACATTATTATGTAACAACAATTGTGACCTTAATTAAGTGCAAAAGCGAAACGACTACCACTAAATGACAATATAATCGATATTCAATATAATAATAATAATAAGAATAATAATAATAATAATAATAATAATAATAATTCAGCCTTCTGATCACAAGCACGTTCTCGCCAAGTACACGTACGCTACCTCAAGCCAGATCAACGACGCCATCGAGATCTCACAGATTGCCAGACAAAAGTGGGAGCGAGTACCCCTCAAGTGAGTTTAGATTAATAACAGTATTAATAATAATAATATATTTATGTGGGTTTCATGTAAGCATGAGAATGAAATACATAACGAATACATTAGGGACACATAAATACAATGTAATAATAATAATGATATGCTCCACTACATCAAGCGATTACCGATAAGTTGAAGTAAAAGATGGCCCGGTTATTACAATATTTCAATCAATCTTTGTTCCCTCATAGTGCACATAGTTACATTGAGACTTTAAAGGGTTCTTTAATCTTTAAATATATTTAATTTAATTTAAATAATTTATAAGGGATAAAACACTATTGTAGAGAACTCGTGATATGTTTACCGGTCCTGAATTCTTGATTTTCTTTTAATTAATTAATTAATTTGTTTACAGGAAGCGCGCGGACATTCTGTTACACGCGGCCGATCTGTGCGGGGGCAAGTACCGCATGCGGTTGAATGCTGCCACCATGCTGGGTCAGGGAAAGAATATTGTGCAGGTATGTGTGCGCATCCAGCAATATGGTGTGCTTGTGTGGTGCGTGTAGTGCGCTTTTTCCTAAAAAAGCCTAGTACTGGGAGAAAATGCCCAAAATGCTTGTAGTCTGTAGTCAGACAGTGGTGTCTTTTCCTAAATATGTATCCACTATATAGTTAATTCGCAAAATTCAGAAGTATAATTTTCTTTCGTTCATTTAAAGGGAGCGTTACCTCACTCAATGGTCTCTTCATTGTGCACACTATTTCTCTGTTCTCTAACAACAAGAGAGCACTGCGCGTCGAAGAGACCATTGAGTGGGGTTACGCTTCTTTTAACATTATTTTATTAATGCACTAATAAGCTGATAATATTACTATCCAGGCTGAGATCGACGCCGCCTGTGAGCTAATCGATTTCTTCCGATTCAATGCCAAGTTCGCCCTTGATCTCGAGAAGTACGACCCGCTCTCGGAGGGAGCGAGCACCAATAAGATGCTCCTCAGAGGAATGGAGGTTGACTTTTTAGCTTTGATTGAAACACGGGATCTCCTGGTTCTCGTATTGCCAACTATAAGGGCGATGCGGAAAGGCGACGCAATTGACTTGTCTTATTTTGACACGTTAGCCTCTCTCGCACTTTAAAAAATTATTTATTTATTTATCTTTAACGATAAGCATATTTAAATAAACTACTCCGTTTGTCCCACTCATATCTCCTCCTTATCTGCCATAGGAAAGGATGTACGAGGGTTTGGTGAAACCCTCGTCAGGCTGTATGCATGTCGGCAAACGACTTGCTAATCATCATGGAAACGGCATCTGATGGGCTGGACATTTCTTTTAATGCTTTGCGTTCATTGTGTGATCATCATTGTTGTGTTGCATTACGGAAAAGATCATACAATAGTCGTGAA
The DNA here is from genome assembly GCA_943737045.1 of Parapristionchus giblindavisi. Lineage (NCBI taxonomy): Eukaryota > Metazoa > Nematoda > Chromadorea > Rhabditida > Diplogasteridae > Parapristionchus > Parapristionchus giblindavisi. Next base: position 69,162 of record CALSFV010000462.1, read on the forward strand.
ACATCAGACCACCTGTTTTAAGCCACGATGAAATTGAACGAAATTAATTAATTAAGTTCTTTATTCCACCAAATATAAAGATAAGAGGTGATATGTATAGGGACAGCGGAGGGTGGTTAATGATTTATTTATGATATGGATATGTTTCTTAACTTAATTATATATTTAATTACTTTGAAGGGATTCGTGGCGGCGATTGCGCCATTCAACTTCACCGCTATTGGAGGCAATCTCGCTTCGGCTCCGGCTCTTATGGTTATTATTATTATTATTATCATTATTATTATATTATATTATTATTATTATCAATTACTATTATAAATTAGTATTATTACTATTATTAGAATTATTAGACTTCATAGTTTGTAACGTACTTTTCGACCTTTGGCTAAAGATTAAACTGAATTGTGCAGGCCAACGGCAACAGCAAGGGCAACTGGGATATGTCTAGCAACCATATCACAGCCAGAGCTGGGATTTTTTGATTTTGATTTTTTGAATTTTTTGACCATTTCAAAAAATTCAAAATCAAAAAAGTTTTTTGAATTTTTTTCAAAAAAAATCAAAAAAATTAAACGTAAAAAGTACCGTTAAAACGACAAAAAGTGAAACATTTTGGAAAATTGTGACAAAATTTAACAAAATTTAACAAGATTCCCATTTTTATCATTTTTCACGGTCTTGATGAAGAGGATGCTAAGGGTTTTAGTGTAGATTAGGGTGCCCAGTGCGCTGACGTAGAATTTTTAAAAAGTGAAAAAATTATTGTATCATGTTTTTCATGTGTAAGAATTCGGTTTATTACGTAATTGACTGTTTTAACCACTTTTCAGGCAATAATGATGTCTCTAAATTGATTATTATCCTTTTAATCAAAGTAAACAATTTATTCAAAACATTTTTGAATTCAAAAATTTTTTGAGCCATTTTTTGAATTTTTTGATCAAAAATTTTTTTGAAATTATTTTCAAAAAATCCCAGCCCTGATCACAGCACACCACAGTGTGAACCTGATAAATAGTGATTGATTGATTGCAGGGCAACGTGGTGATGTGGAAGCCGTCGGACACTGCTGTCCTCTCCAACTATATCATCTATGAGATACTGGAGGAGGCTGGTTAGTTGTGAACTCTTCAAACGGAAAATACTCTCGACTCCGCCAACGTCGCGCTTCAAATGTTCAAAAGTTGCGAAAAGAAGGTAAAACGGGAAAAAACTCTCCTCGTTTTACACACACTCTCGCCGTTTTCTTTTCTTTTCGTGACAGTTGAACACCACTGAAGTGTTCCCCCCTCTGGTCCGTGCTTCTAGAGTGGTGCTTCAGACCCGGTCATATCCGTAAATGACTTATTACTATTATTATTATTAATAATAATGTCATCATTATCCTTCCAGGCATTCCCGCGGGTGTCCTCTCCTTCCTTCCCTCGGATGGACCGGTGTTCGGTTCCACCGTGTGCGCCTCGCCTCATCTCGCTGCGGTCAACTTTACCGGATCGGTAAGATGCAGTAATGATAATAATAATAATAATAATAATAATAATAATAATAATAATAATAATATTTATTCCTTCAATAGAACACATCGGGGATGGGATATATCTACATGCGTAGTAGTAGTAGTAGTAGTACCTGTGTGAATCTATTGCATAATATATATATGCCATGCAACGCATGTGTGATTGATTTTGGTGGGAGTGAGATGGCTATAATAGATTTGACGAAACATGAATGCATTAGTTCACTATAGGAAGAGGTGAGCGGTAGAGGTTTTTGGTTTTGATAATCTGATTGATAAAATTTGATTGGTATTGTTTTGGAGCAAAATCACGATACGAGCTAGAGAGTGGAGAGTTTTCTCATTTTTTTCTTCTTTTAGCTAATTTATGCACAACAGATTTTGAAGAGAGCATAGAGAAAATGAAGAGATAGAAACACTGTGCCGTTGCTAGGCCAATGATAAGTGATAATAATAATAATAATAATAATAATATAATTGATAGTGATTGTGAGCATACATTTTCAAACCCCAACAATGTCGCTATCTGACCAGTTTCAAAATTTGAAAAATCTGACCAGTTTTTCGAGAATGGTCAAGTTTCGCGCATGAGACGAGTTATGAGAGAAAGAAATAATTTATTTGTTATGAAAACATATAATAAAGATTGAACTTGAATGAGATTTGTTGTGAATTAATGTGATAAATGTTGAAATTGATACGAGAACTTTCATATGAAGGACTATTGAATTGAAAGAATGTAAAAAATAAAAATAAAGTAAAAGAGAAATAAATAGAGAAGGAGAAGAGGGAAGAGAGGTAGAAGTGTTGTCAGATTACGGTACGTAGAGTTAGGTCAGATATGTTATCTGTTATTTGAATTTTTAATATCGTTTAATTTAAAAGTCGGTTTTACGTATGTTTCTTTGCGTCATGACGATCATTAAGAGAACTAGAAATGTTTAAAATATAAATTGGACACTAAAGTTAGTTATTCATTGAGTTTAGTGCCAAAACGCCCAATGGCCCAATGTACGACAATACCATAGTATTGTTGGACAATTGTTTGTAGGCAGTTAGTTCACTTATTTCGAATCCTTTTTTAAAATTTTTTTCTTCCAAAATGTGTAGAATTGCCTGAACTTTCACTTTATGTGCATTAGAAAAATAAATAAAAATGATTTGAGCTCATACGTTCATTTTAAACATCAAAACTGGTCAGATTATGGTATTTGGGAAGATGTGAGAGCAACGAAATATTTTTTTTCCTACTTATTCGTGGTCATAATTAATTATAAAAACAAGAACTGCACTCAAAACTGCCTCCAAGTAGTCATTTCAGATTTAGAAAGGTAAACAAGTGGTCAGATCTTGTATTTGATAAGATGTGACATCCGTGAAATATTTTTTTCCTACTTATTCGTGCTCATAATTAATGATAAAAACAAGAACTGTGCGTAAATGTGCCTCCAAGTAGTAATTTCAGATATTCAAATACTTGTGCTTCTGAGAATGTTGATAGGCACATTTATCAATGAATATCAAATTTTAGTGTTGAATTTACATTTTACAAATCCATTATTCTCTTAATGTTCATATGAAGTAATGAAACAAACTGAAATCGGGGATGTGCCTACCAACATTCTCAAAAAAAAAAATGAATATTAGAAATTGCTTGTTGGAGGCATATTTACTCACATTCTTTTACTTTGATAATTATTTATGAGCACGAATAAGTAGAAAAATATATATTTCAATATATCATCTTTTCAAATGTCAGCTCTGATCAGTTTTGTGGCTTTAAATGACCGTATGAGTTCAAATAGTTTTTATTCTATTTTATTTTTTGTACTTGGAAATAAACTTCATCATCTTCTGCAACGACAAGTAGAAGAATTATCGATCGACCGTTGGTGCACATTTCTCAATAACCAACTTTACTGTCCAATTTACAGTTCAAAAACTGATAGCCCTCTTAGTGATCATATTTGACGTAAAGAAGCATACGTAAATCACAGTTTTAATGCTATTATCAGTAATTATCATTGTACAACTCTAGCAACTCTTCTAGCTTTCTTCCTTCTTCTCCCTTTTTACCTTTTATAGCACGGTGTGACACACCTACCGGAGAAAAGAGTGGGCGGAGGTTTAAACTTTTAGCGCATACAGTATACAGAAAACCAAAAGCGTAGTTCGCGATCACGAAGGCATTTCCGTATAAGAAAAAAATTCAGATTTGAAAAAAATTCGCGCCATTCCTGAATCATGAAAAAGAACATGCTTACAGTAATTAGTAAGTATTGAAAAATCCTGATTAATGCCTGAATACACTTTTTGTCTGCTAATTCTGTCGCCGATCGATTTCTCTTGTTGTGTCATACCGTGTATTTCGCAATTCTTTATATTCTTTCAATTCAATAGTCCTTCATACGCACGACCACAAACCTTTATTAAAGCTCATGATAAATCTATATCACATCAATTCACAATAAAACTATTTCAATTTTAATCTTTATCATATTAATTAAAAACAAATCAATTCTCTATTTCTTTCTCCACTTGTCTCGTCCCTTTCGTGCACTTGATCATCCTGGAAAAAAACTACTGTAGGGGAAAACGAGCTTTCGTAAACCACCCTATTAAATAACATGCTAACAATAAGCTGCCGAAAAATACTCTGAGCATTAGTTTATTTGCGCTTATAATGCACATTTGCCTTACGTGCCTACTACGGTGGCGAGAACCAGTCACTAGTCACTAATTATTCTCTCTCTCCAACTAGTGCGTAATCTTTTCCACTCTCTCTGCTACTCTTCTGTCCCCTGTGGCAGCCGTGTGTTGGGGTCACGGTTGAGTAGAAATATTACTCTTTTTTTGTTTTTTCTCGGCTCTAAGTAATCAAAATATGCAAATCTATATAATTTTGGAATCTACAAATCAAGGGCTATTCTACAAGCCTAAAATTGACTGCAAAAGGACAATTTTAAATTTCTTCAATTTTTCAAGTCATGCATTATAGTAAATATTTTATTAAAGTAATTCGAATAACAATGAAAAATAAAAAAAATAAAATATAAAAATATTGATAAAGGAAATAAATTATATTATCGTCCGATTCCGATCGGATTTGAAAGAATGCATACACGAAAAATTGAAAAAAAAGTGTTCTTTGACAGTCAATTGCAGACTTGGTAAATAGCTCTTGGCTTGTAGATTTCAAACATATTCAGATTTACAAATTTCGAATACTTATAGCCGAGAAATCCCAAAAGGAGTAGAAAAAGAGTAGCTGAAAATAAGTCACTAATGTTGCGATGATCTCATCACTACTAACCGTCGCGCGAGAGGTCGTAAATGTGCCTCTCTCGGTTGTGTAGAGAGAGACTGTTACTAGGGCTAATAAGTAGTGACTGGTTCTCGCCACCCTAGTGCCTACGCCGTAACCTCCGCCGTAAGGACAGAAGAGGTTACGGCGTAGGCACGCAAGGCAAATGTAACGAATGGTAGGACACTCATAGACTTATTTATACCGCAGCGGTTTACTTATTTATACCGTATTTAAAGTGCATGCATACTCATTCTTGTGCATCTATTAATAATATTAATTTAAATATATAGTTTTCTTTCGTCTCATTTTGGACACCACTCCTTCGTACCATTCATTCAGAGATCAAAAGAAACCGAAATGCGACTCCCTTGAATTTTGCCAATCAAGAATATTTCGAAAAAAAGGAAAAAAATTAAACAATATTTGCTCTTTCGAAAATATCAATGCGCTAAAGTTTACTATTGATATATTGAAACGGAAGAATTGCAAATTTGTTTCGGGGAAGTATCTGCAAAAATTTATTTCGAGAAAGTATCGAAAAAGCGAAAAACTAAAAATGCACATCTCTGCTGCCAATAGGGCAAATATTGATAAGTGGTTTACCACAATTTGTTTGCTTATTCGTTCGGGTTTTTGACCACTTTTCTATGTTTATGTCACTCCTATCTTGTCGTAAAAACGTTATCACGTTATTTACGTGAAAATAAGCGAAAAATAAGCGATTTTTGACAAATCTGACCAGTTTTAAAATTTTTGGTGAAATCTGACCAGTTGGCGGAGCCAAAAATTGTTGGTCTTAGCATAATGTATGATTGTGAGTTATCATTGGCCTAGCAGTAATCACCCACAGGACTTTATGTGCCTTGAATATACGATAGTTGCCCTACGTTCAGGTGAAGACCTTCAAGACTATCTGGCGCAATGTGGCCGACAATCTGGACAAGTATGTCACCTTCCCCAAACTGATTGGAGGTCAGCATATTTATTTATTTATTTATTTATTTATTGCATCAAATATTATGAGAAGGTTCTATATATAGCAATATCCGAGACATTTCGCTAGCCACAAGGCCCGCCCGGTTCTGAGATTCTTGCATCTCCCGAATAAATTTCTACAGATGATCATACATTTTCGGTGCCCTCACCGAATTATTTTTGTATAGTGGGTAAATTTAGAGAAATCTTTATTTTTTGCATAAATTTTAATATTTCGCATAAAAATGCGCATTATATAGTGGGTAGATCCGTACAAACAGTCGTATATAGTGGGTCTATCCTCACGCTGTGAGGGTATGAAAATGTATGACAGATGATTTTGCCATATGGTTTGTTTCTGTTTCGCGCATACTTATGACGCATCAATACCCATTTGGTGGTGTTTGTGTATACTATCGACAGTTTCAACCATACATTCTCATACCCTCACAATTTCAGGATCGACCCACTATATAAGGCTCGTTTTTTGCGAAATATTACAATTTAAGCGAAAAAGGACGACTTTTCTAAATAGATCCACCCACTATATAAAACAATCCTATGAGGGCGCTGAAAATGTATGGTTTCAACGCAATCATACATTTTCATACGTTCGAAATGCGAGGATTCGCCCACTATATATGACCCATTTTTAGACCACTTGATACGAAACGAAGCTGAAAATGACGATTTTTAAGCGAAAATAACGAATTTTGTGAATCAACCCACCCTATTTCGAGAATTGACCCACTATATAAAAATAGACGGCGAGGGTACCGAAAATGTATGTTTCAACGCAATCATTCAGAGTGTGGCGGCAAGAACTTCCACTTTGTGCACCCGTCCGCTCATCTCGACAGCGTCGCAGCCGGTGAGTTAGTGTTTCAACCATTTGTGATATACGGTGGATGTTGGCGAGTCATCGGTCAGTTTTTGATAAACAAATTTATTCCATTCTATTGTTCGGATACATTTATAGATCGGAAAGTCAGTATTACTGAGTTGTGTACAGTTCGTTTTCCACTCTTTCTATCTCGACCTTCGTTATAATAATAATAATTTATCCTGTCTACTTGTCGTATGTAGGGGGGGGGGGGGGGCAAAGCAGGGGGTATCTTCGTATTCACAAGTTCTATCCTTCGGTTCTATCCTTTATGAATTGGGAAAAATTGCCGGTTTCCTATGATAGTTCCTCCAAATCAAATTTCGTATATGCCTGTTAGATGTATCGCGTAAGGAGAGATAAATAAATAAATAAATAGTCATCCTTGCTCCTGTTCATAGGTCGAATAGTATGTTACAAAGTACCAAGCCTGACCGGATTTTGAGCCAAAATTTTACAAAAATCGAAAAACCTGACCGGATTTTGAAAACCGATAACCTAGCTATTCGACCTGTGCTCATGTTGCAGGCTCCGCTCGTTCCGCATGGGAGTACTCTGGTCAGAAGTGCTCGGCGTGCTCTCGAATGTTCGTGCCTCGATCGGTATGGCCCACGATTAAGGAGAAGATTGCCGCCATCCACAGGGAGATCAAGCAGGGCGATGTACGAGGCGTTTATTATTATTATTATTATTATTAGTATTATTATTATTATGATTATGATTATGATTATTATGCTTATTCTTTATTCCATCAAATATACGTAACAAGAAAATAAGGACATAAAGGGATTGATGGATGTCCGTCGCTAATGTAGCGATTTCGCACAGTATTTCTGCTTTTTTTCCTTCTCATCGCAAAATGTCGCGAAGAGACCAAGTGGAGGAGATGTGAGAGGGTTTTATTGATCGATAGATCATTATTGATTTATTGACTTGTCTATGGTTTCTTCATTTCGCGCATTCTTCACTGTCAAAGTTCGAGCACGCTGGGGAGGCGTACATAGACGTGGTTTCAGTAACAATAATATATTTCTGCTTTAATTCGATAAAACTATCCATAATTTGATGGAACAAATAAATAAAATGGTTGTTTGTTTTGTCGGATGTACTAGGAGAAACCAGGCATTTCGAGGTCTCAATTCGGACACATAGATTGAAGCTCTGGCCGCTCTATTAGTTCTCCGTTTCTTGGCGTTGTTAACAAAAACATAATTTTTCACTTTCGGAAATGAAGAAGTTTAGATGCATCATTTGACTTGATGAAATAAATAAATAAAATTAAATAACTAAATTAATAATCAATCGTTTTATAGGTGCGTGACGGTTCGATCTTCCTCTCGTCAGTCATCGACGCCACTGCATTCGCACGATGCAAATCGTATCTGGATCACGCCAAGAGTGGGGCAGACGGAGCCAAGGTAGAATAATAATAATAATAATAATAATAATAATAATGTTAGTAATAATAATAATAATAATAATGTCGATCATGATCGACATTATCCAACGTAAGGAACAAAATATATTGCTTAATTTATTTATTAATACTTTATAAAATATTATTTATTTAAAAAAAATATTTGGTTCGTCATACCCGAAAACGTAGGTGACCTGTGAACCACCAGGCACTTGCAAGTTTCATCATTATGACTTAGGAGCAAACGTTGTCATTGATTTGTTTTTATCACTATATGAAACTCATACATTTATATATTTTGTTCCTCAGGTTGAATAATGCCGATGATGATCGACATTATTATTATTATTATTATTATTATTATTATTATTATTATTACTTTTATTATCGATTTAGATTGAACTGGGCGGTGGGTGCGACGACAGCAAGGGCTATTTTGTGCAGCCAACTCTAATCACTGTCACCGATCCGCGCTCCAAGCTCATGACTGAGGTGATTTGCATTTATTTATTCATTTTTACTATCTTATGTAGTGTTAAAATCTTGGAAAAGTAGATGGAAAAGTGAAAAGTAGTGTTAATTTTGCATAGCTTCGTAATTGACATACTTTTGCAATAAGAACCCTGTACGCGAGTGCTGGATTACTACTTTTACAATCACAAAATTAACACTTCTTTTCACTTTTCCATTTACTTTCCCAAGATTTTAACACTGCATTAATAATAAATTGTCAATGATATTTATTTAAATTTTTTTAGGAAATCTTTGGCCCCATCGTCACCGTCTACGTGTACGACGATGCCAAGGTCGATGAGGTACCGATCGATTATCGATTATTTTCAAAATTGATTACCGTATGCCTCGCAGGTGCTCGCATCCGTGAAGGACGCGACGACGTTCGGTCTCACCGGAGCCGTCTTCGCTCAGGACGAGGCATTCATGAACAAGGTCGGTGGTAGTGGTGAATATATGAACCATTTGCGTCTGTGATACGGTAGGATCAGGTTACGGTAGTATCGGGCATACACTGTCATACCTTCATAGAGTGAGGATCGAACCATCAATACATACGGCTCATGGTGTTTATGTGAAAGATTACAATATAAGCGGAAGATACAGAGCTCTCATCCCTTGACCTCTAAACAAATGTGTTGAAATCGAAAATCGAACTATCCGTGATGAGACGAGCGCTTATCAGGCTCGTGACGTGCTCCGTGACGCCGTGGGCAATCTGTATCTGAACGACAAGTGCACCGGATCCATCGTCGGTCAGCAGCCCTTCGGAGGGGCACGCATGTCGGGTACGGTAACTGTTATAATAATTAATAATAATAATAATAATAATAATAATAATAATAATTAATAATAATAATAATAATAAATAATAATAATTAATAATAATAATAATAATAATAATAATAATAATAATAATAATAATAATAATATGTGCAGGAACGAACGACAAGGCTGGCGGGCCTCACTACGGTATCAAGTGGTTGTCCGCGCAGACAGTCAAGGAGACCAAGGGCCCCATTACCGCTTGGAGATATCCTTCCATGGATTAGGAAGGATCACGGTAGATGATCGTCTATCGATTAATTAATTCATGCCTTCTTCATACTTTATTGATTGATTTGTTTTGTTTTCGTTTAGTCGATGATTAATAACTTCATTTACGCTCTTATAGAGTATCATATATTATTGTGCTAAAAGATAGATTGTAAATAGTTGAATTAGTTACTTTGTATTGTCCCCCCCCATATTTTCAGATCCTACTCTTTATCCCCCAACCATCACTCTTATTAGAGCTTCCCCCTCACTTTTCTTGAGTTGTTGACCTGGCGCACAATAACCACCACGTTGCCGCGCAATTCTGGCGCGTTCGAAGCCCCGCCCACATGTTCCACACTCTCTGGCTACAGTATCCTCTCACAACCCCTAAAATTCTCCGGTACTAGGTACTACTTTATTGCCCGTTTTCACGACGAGATCACTTTAACCTACTATACACTCATGTTTATGCATAATTCTTTAAAACAAACCACTCAGTCCCCTTTAATACGCCTTCCTTGCATAATAGTCGCTCTCTTATATCCCGGTAGATTGAATAGTAGATCAATAACATGTCCTGATTTGGAAGTATTGATTGATTGATGCCTAGAGTGATTGTGGACGATGAATCAAATTGATTCGTGAAGTGATAAATGACTCAGGATTGCGGTTATTGATTGTTATTTATTGATTCGATCGGCCGCACATACCGTAATCTGATATCTGCTAACATATTTTATGGATTGATTGATTCAATCGATAAATGCCGTATACCGTAGATGGTGCTGGATCGTCGAGATTGGACTACGGTATCCTTCGAGGAGGGACGTGAGACGCTGAAAGAGTGGAGAGACGAACACTCGAGAAGAAGCGAGGAGGTATACGGTGGTTTGATGATTATTGATTGATTGGTCGATCGATATTTAACTATGCTGGTGTTTTACCACAGTATAGGTTTCCATGAAGCTTGACAGATAGTTTGTCTGACCCACAAGACCTAGCAGGCTAGTGAGGTCGGCAAATTGTTTTGTCATGTACTTGGATGCTGAAGTAGTAATTATAGTCTGTGTCCGTATGCATGAACTAGGGAAAACCGTTTTCGGGGAAAATGTGACGTCATTAGCGTAGGCGGAGGCGTTTTCCAAAAATCCTCCGCCTACGCTAATGACGTCACGTTTTCCCCGAAAACGGTTTTCCGTTGTTCACACATACGGCCACCTATTATGATTACGTTGCCTTTGGTTCAATCGTTAATTCGGTGGTACGATGCGTATTGATTTTTGCCCACTCACAGGTAGTCGAGCTGTGGGAGCACGTACTCTCGCGTAGTCCCGCCGCGCTCGCCGACGAATTGTGTACGGTATACGAACAGGTAGGAATATCGATTGATTGCTCATTCCGTAGTTGACCTTGTCATGCGTGGTGATGATTACATTCATACATTTTCACTACCCTCGCCGTGATTTTTTTATATAGTGGGTCAATTTTCAAAATATAGTGGGTCAATTTTGCAAAAATCGTTATTTTTCGCTTAAATTGTATTTTTTCGCTTCCAACCAATGATAAAGTAATTATACAATACAACAGCGTTAATTCTATGATAATAATTGGTAACCACCCTCCACCCTTCGAATGAACGAATGAAGCCACGGGACCAGAAGAGTGTTCCACCCGAACTGAAGATCATCGGTACTGAAGTGGGATTCTACTACAACGTTATCTGCTACAATGTCACTGCTCACGTCACTACTCGCATCTACAACGACGAGCTGTGCCAAGAGCGAGCACTTGGCGGAGTCGACATGCACGGTGCTGCAGGGTACGATCTTCATTTGGAGTATCCTAAACGAGCAGATCTCATCAAGGAAGCCCGACAAGCTGCAGGTCTCGATAAGACGGAGGATGAAGAGAGCGATGAAGATGAGCAGACTGAAGAAGACAAGAAGAAGGAAGAGGAGGAGAGACGAGAGTGCGAGAGGAAGAAGGCAGAAGAACGCGAGGAGGATGATGAGGATGTCGTTGAGGAAAAGGACAAGCACGAAGAACCCTTGGACGCCACACCAGTCGAACCCCAGCTCACCAAGTTCAGGAGCTTGGTAGTTCTGAAGCCTCGAAGATCTGGCAGCACGTGTGGTGCAGAGGCACTGGTTGCTCAAGCCACGCAGCAACGGAAACTGGCACGCCATGACTTGAACAAGGAGATGTTCGCGGACTCGCAGTTGGTGACAAACTACCACAACTCCAAATTCCAGCACATGACCCAGCCGAGGAGAAAGAATATGGGCGATGCAATTGTCGCGGCCATCTTCGACATCATGAACAATCCAGTGTTCAATGCGTGCATTGGGTTTACCGTACCTGCTCTAATGAGGACGCCAACGGGCGAAGATAAGAAGAACCGTAAGATCTTATGTAAAGAGTTCAACTTCGATTGTGCACAGATAGAGAAAGATATTGACCTTCTAAAAGGTAGCCTTGAAACGGAAGTCAACAACGAAGTACTCAATCTTCTCCAATCCAACCCAATCGACATCGTCAACTTTCACATCACGATGTGCGAACGCCTCCCTCACATGTACCCTCAACTTCTCCGTGAGATGATAACAGTCCTTATCACTCTCCCCCTCTCCACGGCGGATGTCGAGAGAGGCTTCTCAATACTCTTCCACACAATGAGTAAGAGAAGATCTCGATTGGCCGTCTCAACCCTGGATGCCCTTCTCAGAATTCACCAGAATGGCGTTGACCTGAAGGATTTCAACCCGAAACCCTACTCTGCCCGATGGCTCGTTCGTCATCGGCCGACCGATCATCGGTCCGGTCATGTATCCAACGAACGAGCGGACCTGCCACTCGGGGAAGAGCCACTGGGAGAAGAGAATGAAGAGATAATGTTATCCTTCACAACTAAAAAAAAAGCTCCTACCATTTTTGCATAACAAAGGATAACATTATCTCAAGGTTTTGTATGTCAACTGTTGTATTAATCATTGTGTGATTCAATCGTTTATTAATATTTTTCTTACATGATAAACACTTTATAAATGTTTGATCTTTGATCTACGCATAATGATTTAATGATATTTGCCATATTGGTTACGGTAGAATAGTGAAAGGTAAAACAGAAGAGTAGTTAGAACATTTATGCAACCTTTTATACTGTCCCCCCTACTCCTTATCGAGTGACTCAATGCCAGAAATAAAGAAATTGAAAATTATTCAGAATTAAGCGCGAATTCTGGGTTGAAAGTGAATGTAGTTACGGCTAGGAATCACATGTGCGCCCCATTGATACACTATTAACAAAATCATGCACTAGAATTGACATCGGCCGTTATACAACCTTTTATACTGTCCCCCCTACTCCTTATCGAGTTAATCAATGCCATAAAAAAGGAAATTGAAAATTATTTAGAATTGAGCGCTGAATCTGGGTTGAAAGTGAATGCCGTTACGACTAGGAATCACACAATCCTTAGTTCTGACATCGGCCGTTATACAACCTTTTATACTGTCCCCCCTACTCCTTATCGAGTGACTCAATGCCAGAAATAAAGAAATTGAAAATTATTTAGAATTGAGCGCGTAATCTGGGTTGAAAGTGAATATAGTTACTGCTAGGAATCACATGTGCGCCCCATTGATACACCCCATTGATATATAACAAAATCGTGCACTAGAATTAATATCGGCCGTTATGCAACCTTTTATACTGTCCCCCCTACTCCTTATCGAGTGACTCAATGCCAGAAATAAAGAAATTAAAAATTATTCAGAATTGAGCGCGAAATCTGGATCCTCACCGTGGCCTCGCCGTTCCAATGCTCGGCGAGGGCACGGTGAGGATCCAGATTTCAATGCGAATATTTCATTAAATGAATTAATTTTTTTACTGTGATCTCATTTTAGGGCTAGGATCAGAGGGTGACTATAAAACATTTATCATGTACAGTGCTAACAATATAATATTAATTTAATCGCAAGCTTAATCATAACTGTGCTCCATTGATAAAACTACAGTAATATATTTGTTCTCAGTCATGGCTTCACTCTCTCTTACATAATCATAATGTTCTGTCTTGTGCTACTTTCTCCAACGGCATTTATTCATTCTTACAAGTTATTTATCAATTCATTACTTATGTGATCACGAAACAACAATCAATTACTTCAGTACAAATCTTTATTCATTTTACATCACTTTATAAACGATTTCTACGTCGATTCTTGTTTAAAATTTCCTCGATGACTCATGACCGCCCGTTTCGTATCGAGTGGCCTGAAAATGAACGAAAATTAGAAATATATAGTGGGTCAATCCTCGCACTGCGAGGGTATGAAAATGTATGATTACATTTGTGCAATAGACTGCAGAACTAACGTATGGACGATCTTTACTGATCTCTAATAGTATAAATCGTTGCAGGTGTGCATCGCAGCGCTGGACTGTGCGCGCACGGATCTCGCTCATGAGTGCATCGCCGCGCTGAACAAGAGGTGAGGGGTTGGTGCTTCATTCGCGGGAAATTGATCTTTGATCCCTGGTAGATCAACCTGAGATTAGAGGGTTAATCTTTGATCTGCGGAAAACCGTAATAATAATAATAATAATAATAATGATTATCTGAATATTGCCTACAGATTCCCTCGCAGCAATCGTGTGCTTCGTCTACAGGCCATGCTCTACGAGGCCCGTGGACAATGGAGTAAGGCGGAGGGCATCTATGAGAGTCTCATGGAGAGCGATGAGACGAATACGGTAGGTGCGGAGGGGTACGGTAGCTAGTTTTTTCTTTCTCTCCAAAATAGCTTTGCTCCAGTGGTTTGGAAATGCATTGGGGTGGTCTTTCGGCAGGGCTGCTCTTGTCAAGTATGCATGTACATTTTTTTGTAAATTGATCAATGATTGATATTAATCAATATCGATATCAAGCATAGGTCGTATAGCTATGTTACACATTTTCAAAATGGAATCAGGTTTTTCGATTTTTTAGGGTATTTTAGGCTAAAATGCGGTCGTTCTTGATAGTTTGTATCCTACTTTTCGATTTATGATTCCAGGCGTACCGCAAGCGTCGCGTGGCTATGCTGATTGGACAAGGAAAGCGGCTGGATGCGATCAAGGCACTCAATGAGCATCTAGAGGTAGATTTAGTTTAATTAAATATAATAATAATAATATTAATAATAATATCACTTCATTTTCATTACAGTTACTCAAAGGCACTCAGTGAGCATTTTTAGGAGTAGATTTATTTTAATTAAATAATAATAATATAATAATGATACCGCTTCATTTTCATCACAGTTGCTTGTCTTGTCGTCAATAGATAAGATCAATAATGTTTACGATAATATTATAAAAAATATAATATTTGGCGTCCTTTTAAGTGATCACTCGCAGGACTCCGTGCGCCTTGATTAATGGGTTGTGCCTTTACCCCTTACCTTTATCCCTTTAAGTTGTTCATCACGGACAGTGAGGCATGGCTGCAGCTCTCCGAGCTCTTCCTAGCCGAGTCGGACTACGCGAGAGCCGCCCATGCTCTCGAGGAGGTGCTCCTCGCTGCGGTTCGTTGTCTCTTATATATTTTTTATTTAAATAATTAATTAAATTAAATTAATAATATTAAGAGATGTACAGGTATGATTTGCATGCACATAAAATGTAAATTTATAAAATATATAGGTTAGTAACGGTCCTTATGGTGTTTCGGCCGCTACGTCTAATATATTTATAATAACCTTTATGCGCCGCAAAAACATGAAGCGGAGCGGTCGTTGAGATATATTGACTGATTATCTATTGATTTATTCTACCTAAAATATTTATATTTGTGATCAAGATAATTATTCTGACAAAGCTATACTTTATTTTTGGAAAATTTGCAGCCCACAAACTCGCTCTACCTCCGCAGACTGGCCGACGTTCGCTACACACAGGTACTGTTTGTCATACATTTTCATATCCTCGAGGATTGTCCCACTATATATGGCCCATTTTAGGCCACTTGATGGCTGAAAATGACGATTTTTTGACGAAAATAACGAATTTTCTAAATCAACCCACCATATTTCGAAAATATAAAAAAACAATGGCTAGGACACCGAACATGTATGCTTTTTGTCTAATTTCTCCAAGCGCCATGTGTTGTGCAATTAATCGTTCCGAGTGTGATGTGCAGTACGGTACTCGGTGCAGTACGGTAATACGGTGGTCGATTTGCATACTCGCAGGGCGGGCAGGAGAACGTGGAGCTGGCGCGTGCCTACTACGAGCAGGCGCTGCGGTACTCGCCGACGGATCTACGAGCCCTCTACGGCGTCGTGGTTGTGGGTTTCTCGTCTCACTCTTTACTATTTATCATGCCGATACTCGCTTTGTCCGTTCTTGAGAATATCTTGATTGATTTTGATTGATATCAATTGATGTTGATTGATATTGATTGATATCGATTGGTTTTAGATTGATATCGATTGGTTTTAGATTGATATCGATTGGCTTTAGAGTGATATCGATTGATATTGATCGGTATCGATCGATATTGCTTGATATCGATTGATTTTGATTGATATCGATTGATGTTGATTGATATTGATTGATATCGATTGGTTTTAGATTGATATCGATTGGTTTTAGATTGATATCGATTGGCTTTAGAGTGATATCGATTGATATTGATCGGTATCGATCGATATTGCTTGATATCGATTGGTATTGATTGATATCGATTGGTTTTAGTCGTGCAACAGTCTGGTCGCGATAGGCAAGTCCATCCCGGCGGACAAGAAGAAGGAGCACGCGGCAGCTGCGAATGCGGCTATCGAACGAATCATTGAAAGGTGAGCATCCATCAGTTACACGATTAGAGTACGCCCATACGGAACCATAGCAACACAACGAGTTACTGGTAGCATTGCAGATATGAGAATGCCGAGCCTGAGGCGTCTAATCCGGAGGAGATCTCAACTCTCATCGAGACTGTGAAGAAGATGAAAGTGGTTGTTAAATAAATGTGTAATTATTGATTAATTGATTGATATTATTGATTGATTTCATTCCAAATTCATCTACCGTTACCTACCCCTATATTTATTGATGGATTGATTGTGCCGTAAACGCGACTTTTGTGATATCTCTCTCTTTAAGAGTACTGTACATCACAGTACGTGATCCCTAGTCCGTCTATTATCGATTGACTGATTATTGATTGATTGTGTAGCTCAAGCTTTGATGATGTTTCTGTCTACCGTATTAACTTATCTCATGCGATATCTCAGATTGATTTTTAATTCATTATCGATTGATCGATTATTCAGCTAATTGTAATTAAAAGATCTTTATCGTTGCATAGGATTTGTAAACTGTAATAAAAGAGTTAATAATAATAACTTTATGTAGGTTTCAGAAAAAAAACAAAGAAAAAGGTATAGAATGAATTCATTAGGAACACATAAAATACAATACCACAACGAGGTAGTAAGGGTTAAATTAACAAAAGAAGATGAATTAACTATGGAATATGAGAAAGAACCAGTTGGGGATTGTTTCTACTACAATTGTATCGGGGACTTTCTCGCATTCATTTCGTCGCTTTATTTGCCCCTTCGCATAATTTTAAACAATTACTTTCTTTTCCTATTCTTACTATCAATGTTGTTGAAATATTGAGTCCCCTAGTACTCGATCGGGAGCGCCATAATACGTTTTATGGGAGTGTTTGTGTGAGTTTCAAGGAATAAATTGGCTGAGAGAGTGTGGAGAGGTAGGAGAGAAACAGAGATGGAGAGTGAGAGAGGTTGGGGCGAGAAAAGAGATCGGCGGGTAACGATAGTAACCGAATGGGGATATGAATGGGAGTGAGATGAAGGAAGGAGAAGATAGAGAGAGTGGATGGATGGATGAGAGGTTGAGATATAGAGATAGGCAGATAACGTAGATAGATAATAGATATGGAAGAGTGGGCGTTGCGGAAGTTTTATGAGTCACCCACGCGTCTGATCATGTAAAACGAGAAAAATCGGAAAAATTAGGAAGAAAAATGTGAAAATTATGGAAAATTATCCTACTTTTCAGAAATTTTCTGATGCAGCGACGAAAAATTTAATTCATTTTACAGGAAATAGTGAAAGGATAATTTTCCACAATATATCATACTCCCCTATTTGTATCATTTTCTCTCTCGTCTTGACGTTATTTTGAACGGCTAATTGTAAATATGCATAATTTGGCTAAATATAAATAGAGATCACAGGACGCTTTGATTTCGGGATTAGCTTGATATACACGGAGCGGATGAGTGAGCAAGAGCGGCTACGGTTGAAGCTGGGATAGTGTACTTGATTATTGGATCATTCAGCCGAGCAGTAGCGTGGCGGCCAACACAACGAGGAACGATATGATGAGATGATAGCCTGCGAAAATTGTGAGTTACGGTAGATCATATATTTTCCCACTATCCATTCTCCCACATTCTATCGTTTTTTACTTGCTGAAACATCTTCACGATGTATGATAAAAAATAAAATAACTAAAGATCAGTGGATCGAGAACTGATTTCTTTAAACGCACGCCCCAATCTAATTGTACTCTCCGCATTGGCAATAATCTCTCGTAGACATGGAAAGCGAGAGAGTGTGGCCAGAGCGGAGAGTTTAAAATTAGCTGGGGTGTCGCTTTAATGACTTACTGTGGGCGTGTTTATCCTTGCCTCCCGTAGAATTCGTACTGTTACCGTCAGTTTCATTTTCGAAGAACGAATCGTTCCATTGTGTGTCGTTCAAATCGATTATACCAGTCCATCCGGCAGGCGTAGTCCACCTAGGATACGGTAGATTAGATTACGATAAGTCGATATATCGATTGATTTGGTTTTGGTTTTTTTATGCAGCAGTGTGTGCGCATGACAAGTTCTATCGTGAAATGGATAGATTGTGAAAGATACTTGAAACTTGACGAACAATTTGGTTTGACAAACAAGGATTTTCGACAAATTCCTCCGACTACTCTTGTGGCATCACGTTTGTCAGACAAGCATCATATATACTGGTCAGCGCTGTCAGTAATACAACTGGATCCATATTTAGTAAATAAATAATTTTTTAAACTAGATCAATCGCATATACCGCAGTTTTCCGAGATCTAGCGAGAAATGGGAAGCGTGAAACATATTTAAGAGCACACCACAAGCTTATTTTACTCTCCGCTCTGGCAACACGAACGCCAGACAGTGTGGCCAGAGCGGAGAGTTCAAATTAGCTCAAGGTGTTGACGTGTATAAGATAGACGCCATCTGTTAAATGCCTTTCATAGTCGTATAGTATATAGTACATAGAACAAGAAAAGAAGCCAACCCTCTTGAAAGATTTTACACAGCGAAATTATGCTTCCTTAGTAAAACTCAAAAGTGTATGTAGGAGAGTACGAAGAGAGAGGGATGTTTCCTCGATCAATCAATATTCTTACCACACATCCGGTGTAGATCCGTCATCGGTCGTATCGGTTAGACCCTACAAAGATTATTCTAGTGTTCGGTAGATAGGATTACGGTAAGCCAATATATCGATTGGTTTGGTTTTGGTATTCCGTCAAGGAGAATGTGATGAAAATAATTGGATTGGATTTAAGAGATAGCGACGATTCTCTCTCACAAGGGAATGGTAAAAAGTCCCCGTGGAGTTATGACTACTACCCCCATTCAAGCAAGTATGTAATTCTGATAAGACGCCATTGATACAAAATCTCAAATGTTTACGAGCTTCGAGAAAATCGATATTAAAATTAGTTGAAAAGTTGACTCGTAACCATTTGAGATTTTTTTACGAACGGTGTCTTATCAGACTTGTTCGAATGGTATATACGACTAGTCATGACTCTACCGGGATTTTTTTACCCTTGCCTTGTCAGTTGTACGGTAAGTAAGGAATATTGATTGAATACCACTGTCGTAGTCGGCATCGCCGCGATGCTTGCCTGTGCTGATGCGATGTTACGATTGCACTAAACATATTATTGATTGATTTCTGGTTTATTTAAATTATTTAACGATTGATTTATACTTTTTCCCGAGATTTCAAATTGTACCTGGTCAGAATTGCAGACGTAGTACTCGATGAAAACGTCACGTGTGTGTCCTGGCTGGAAAGCCGAGGGTTACTGTAGCTATATCGATTTTGACTGTACTTACATAAAGTAGGCTCCTTGCTTCGCTTGTTCTCTGATGAATGAGACAACCTCGTTCGATAACATTGGTGAGCTGGAAATAATTTCAGCTATAACCAGAAAGGGACGGAGCCTATTATCGATTTGCTAATTTTAAGAAATCAGCTCGCGATAACCGAAATCGATAAAGCAACGAAACTCCACCAGCAAAATTATTCTTCTACTATTTCATATTACTTCCCTTGCTTTAAAGGGAGCGTAACCTCTCTTAATGGTCTCTTCGACTCGCAATCTCGTTGTCAGAGAGCAGAGAAATAGTGTGCGCAATGAAGAGACCATTGAGAGAGGTAACGCTCCCTTTAACTGACAAATAAATAAATCTAATAAACAATCGATTCGGCCCACCTACCGTATTTCGGAAGAGGAAGCAGACATCTCCTCTGCACGAAACAGTGCGGTTCTCATCGGTGAAGCACTCCACGCCTACGACAGTCTTATTGGTTCCCACCACGATAGTTTCGGGTGCGGCAGGCAGCAAACCGACCCCGCTCGAGCAGTAATCCTGCATATTAAAATATTATGCCCGATACTACCGTAACCTGAACCTACCGTATCACAGACACAAATGGTTCCGGTGCTCTTGGTCACCGAGCCGCTCATACCATACTCGAATCGGTAGCAGAGTCCCATGAAGGGAGCGAACGGGAGCATACTGTAGAACAATCGATCGATATAATGAGCTATTGATTGATCGACTCACGATGGAGGATCAGCCAGGCAGTAGTACATGTACGGTACGACGGTTGTTGTCGCGATTGAATGACTCAAACAGTAGTATCCACTGCATTTGCCTATCTGATAATAAGTCCCTCTCTTGATCTTTGATCTTTGATCAGGAAACTTCACCGTTTACGATGTAGTTTGATTTCTGATAATATAATTTGATCTTTGATCTTTGATCTGCTTACCGATGAAGTGACATTAGTCGCCGTTCCATTGCAAGTAATCGTATGTCGATTAGCGTTGCTTGGATTGGAAGATACGAACGATTCCGTGTTGCACGAATCGGAACTGCAAACACGTAAAGGATTGTCATCACAGGAGTGCTTGGTAGTATTCGAATTAGATTAAGTCTAATGCATCGTTACATTTGCCTTACGTGCCCGTAACGACGGAGACGCGGCGGAGGAGGTTACGGCTTAGACACGTAGGGCAAATATAACGATGCATAAGAACTAAATCCTGAAATATTGAATAAAAGTGACGATCAAAATAGAGCTTTCCAGAATATTATAAATTTAACTTTTGTTTTCAACTCGCAGCGCTCTCTCGAAGTGAGAAAAAGGCGCAGACAACCATAAATTTTATTTTTATTATTATATATTTATTCTTTATTCTTTATTATTATTATTATTATTATTATTATTATTATTATTATTATTATTTTTTCATTTGTGTAATGTTTTCTAACACAATATCTCGTCGAATGGCACGCCCTGAGGCAATTTGAAACACTCCTCGAGGGACTCCATCTTTAACAGACTCACCGACAGACGCACAACATCGCACTCCTCCCATAACATCCGTTCGCGTAGTGATTGTAGTACGATCCCTCACCACAATCCTGACAAAGTTGATCTATGATCTTTGATCTTTGATCTTTCTCTTACCATATACATCGGGCTGGTGGAGGATTCGCGTCGAATCAGACAGACGTCACCTTCGCAGTCGTAACTCGGCCTTACAATTTTTGGTTAATGTCATTATTAAAATATAAATATAGATGTATGACTCAAAACATATATTCTGGGAATTATAGTCTACGTACATGTTTCTGTTATGCATTACACTCTAGGTACAATGTGTCCCCAACATAAAAAAGAAACGCAAAATGTCATAGAATTCGGTAAATATCACGAATGCTCATACTAGAAATTTTCCAAGCCACTTTCCAACAAAGAAAAAAATCAGAAGTGATGTCTCATATATTGACTACTTGACTACTCTTGATGACTCATGTAACAACTTATTGCAACATCAGACTAAAATGTAGTTAGAACTCGGTGAAAGAAAGAAAATATATCTATGAAAGAAAACTCTTCGAAATATATTTTTTTCGAAAGTTGTAACAAGTTAAAGAATTTTAAAAAAATACATTTATTTATTTCCGAGTGTGGGACATTCTGCACGAAGATAAAGTCAATATCAAAATGTGACTAGGATAAAAGACTCATTACAACCTCAGACTAAAATGTAGCGAGAACCCGGAAATATTTGTATCCATGAGAGAAAATACTCACAAAGTAACATTGCCGGCTTTCCTGATGCATTTTATCGATTGGATTGATGGAAAAATCGATAGAATCAGTACAATAAAGGGAATCGGACCAGTGCCGTCTACCCAAGTTGAGATGGAGCACAGCATCTAAATATTTAAATTAAATTAATTAATTAGTTAATTAATTCGAATCATTCAAGCTTCGATGGCTAAGCAAACGTTAACGATTGGTTCATCCGAAAAAAAATTAGGAATGACGAAGAAAGTAAGGAACGAAAATTGATTTAGAGACCACAAACTTCTTTTTATTTTGAAAACGAGCGCTCTAAAATTATATCAAAATGTCTGCTCTCTCACTTGACTGTCTTTCAAAGAAAAATATCTTGGAATACAGATTCTAGAATACCATGGAATACAGATTCCAATTCAAATACTGGACTACTTTCGAATTGAATTTTCATTATTTTCGAATTGGTTTTAAAAAATCGTGAAAAATATATGTATATAGACAAGGAAAAATATTAGCATGCACGGAGACTCGAATGTTTTCCGAGGAAATTTGGTTTACTGAGGCGGAAATAAATGAACTCGAGGGTAGATCGTACACCATAAATATACCGACTAATGTATCATAATACGAGTTGGGTGTGTGGGCGAAAGGGTCAGCAAGAGGCTATGGATTCTCGCTCTGTTCAAAAGCTGTGAAAAATAACTGAGGACTCTCCCCACTTCACATACAGAGAGCATGGCCCTGCGGAGAAATATTTTCCAATAAAAAAAGCATTTATACTCACACAACGAGCTAATTTAACTATCCGCTCTGGCAGTACTCTCACGTAGATATAAAAAAACTAAAGAGTATTGCGGAGAGTTTCAAATTAGGTCGTTGTTTAAAGTAAACATTATAATAGTTGAGGCGATAGTGAGTGAGATTTCTCTGATTGAGAGCAAGATATGATTGCTTGTGCTTCATAGAATTTCCTTTCGTTCTCAACCAAATACAAATTGGACTCAGCAAGAATAACGTATAAAAAGAAATTGCCAATTATAATTATTCTACATAGTTTACAAAATAGATTTTAGTCATCGGAAAATGTAAACAGAGAATTGCAACTAATGAGATGTAATTCTTTAGTGTGCTTTGGGATATTTCTTGCGTAACAATGTTTAAAAATATAATTGATAAATAACAAATTATGGAATAATTGACCGCTTTGAATACGTAAAATCATGATGGCATGCGTATACTCATTCGAAACAGCAGACTTTGGGAGCGAAAACATAATCTTGTGAGAAAAAGAAGCCATTCGCGTGCAATGTTGAAATATAATTTTATAAAGAGTTTGAAGGAAAATACCCCATGATATCTTAAACATTCCGAATTCTGTGGCAAACATGGAGAATGTACAATGAATTAATTGAATGAACTGGAAGAAAATGAGGAGAGGCTTTAAAGCGACACCCCGAACTAATTTTTTTTTGAAATTCTCCACTCTGGCCACACTCTCTCGCGTTCTTTGTCTAAGAGAAAGTATTGTCAATGAGGAGAGCAAAATTAGCTTGGGGTGTCTTTAAGTACTCCAATGTTACAGTAATGTAAAGTGCACGAGTTTAACTTTTTCTCACTGTTCTTAAAGTACAAATTGCTAACGTCAGACTACCGAAATTTTACGCAAACGGAATACCACGGACCTTTCAAATTACTATGGCATTCATAAAAAGTTCAATCACCACTTTAATACGAAAGTGCTTCACTGCTGTACTAAATGATTGAAATGGACTAATCGGCGGACCACCATAATCCATTCTTTCAAGAGATAAGGAAATCCGCTCTACAGTATACCAAGATTTCACAAGCGTAACGACCGATAAAAGCCAAATAGATAATAGTACTAGTCATAAAAACGGGGCAAATGGATATGTAGAGTCGTTAAATGGAGCACCTATGTACAGGAGTATTACTACTACATAGATTACTGGAGTTATCAGATAAAGCTCCGCCCATTTTTATGTCAACGTTTCTCTTGAGGAATATGTCCCATTTTACTCTCATCGACATTCCAAATCCATGGAGACCCGAATGGATATTGAGAAAAAGATATCAGATAAATTCCATTTATGATAGCAGATACTACTGTTGATTCAAGGCAGCGGGATAATGTAATCGGTATCCACTTCAAGTTGCAGAAGTTGCATTCCTCGGCTTAAAGGGACTGAAACCTCTGTCAGCGGTCTCTTCAACGCTCTACGCTCACTCGTTGTTAGAGAACAGAGAAATAGTGTGCGCTATGAAGAGACCATTGAGTGTGGTTACGCTCCCTTTAAAGGAACCAAATTTGATGCTCTCTGCTCTGGCAATACTCTCTCGCGTTTTTTGTCTACGAGTGTGCGTTGCCAGAGCGGAGAGTCAAATTAGCTCGCGGTTTGGCATTTTGGATGAGATTACCTCATCTACGATTTAGGTATGTACAGTTAGAGGCTCAAACTACAAACAAACAGACAAACTGCCACTGAGCCAAAACCGAAATCGCTTTGTGCGACGGAAATCCATCTATTCTTCTTCTGTCCTCACACATATCACTATTATATTTGATGGAATAAGAAATAAATAATAAATGATTGATAGTATAAGGAAGTCTTTCACTTCAGGACAACACAGATTTAATCTCCTCGTATCTTTTATTGAAAGTGCGATAATAATAATAATACTTTATCACATTCGCATCAGTGCGGCTAGTCATGGCAGGGAGACCAAAGACAAAATAATTGTGCAATAACGGGTGTTAGTAGTTTTAAAAAAAGAAAAAAATGTGACAGTATTGATTATTTTTGTTTTATAGAAATAGTTTTATTCACTGTTCAGGCCAGATAATGGCGTAATTACGACTTGATTAATCGCATCATCTTGGTGATTAAGAACACAATTAGAAGTGGTCCAAGTACAGCTGAGGCAATGACATCCAAATTGTAGTAAACGAGGGAATTGACTTTAGATGGACGACCCAGTGTGTCGCCTGGAAACATTAATAATAATATAATACATACACCCAAGCTAATTTTACTCTCCGCATTGACAATAATCTCTCGCAGACAAAGAAAGCGAGAGAGTGTGGCCAGAGCGGAGAGTTTCAGATTAGCTTGGGGTGTGCCTTTAATATATTTTATGCAGTACAAAAGTAAAGTATAATAGATGATAGATTGTTTAGTAGATAATGGAGTACGTATAAATACGATGCAAAGACTTTCATTAGGTCTCGTTTTGGAACAACGCCAGTTTGGGACAGGGAAACACTGGAACTCGGCTCCATACATATGCAGGTTGCACTACATTTAAAAGAAATAGGACATCGAACACATTCTTCTCCTCATTAGAGTTGGCTATTCGGGGGTTGCGGGCACGCAATGGCTCGTAAAATCATTGCGGGCCCGCATCCTCAGAGAGAGAGGCGAGGGGGAGCGATTGCGGGCCCGCATCCCGGATCCCGAATACC
The DNA here is from genome assembly GCA_943737045.1 of Parapristionchus giblindavisi. NCBI lineage: Eukaryota > Metazoa > Nematoda > Chromadorea > Rhabditida > Diplogasteridae > Parapristionchus > Parapristionchus giblindavisi. The sequence continues at coordinate 94,745 of CALSFV010000462.1, forward strand.
CAACTCTACTCCACATGGAAACTTTTCCAAAATTATTACTCACTCAACGCTAAAAATGGTTTGCAACAGAATACGGTGCGACGTGACTCACATGCTATTTTTGCTAATCTTTTATCACTCCGGGCATACATCGTGTGAAATGTGAAATGATACTACATACATAAGTCCCTATGCGTACATATGACTAATCTCCCTAGTAACCTTCTTATCTTATTCTTGTCGATCTCAGAAACCCATATGACATCGAGTCTAATATGTAAGAAGTAAACAATTTGATCGAAAACTAGAAAACTTTCTGCTTTTCGTAAAATTTAAAGACAACAAAAACTTTTTTCTTTAAATCTCTCTCTTCTTTTTCTTTTCTTTTCGTAACTAATGAGCAACTTCAGGATTTGCCTCATCCCCTATAGAAAGAAATGCATATTATGCGCTAACCATTGCAAAAGATACAACGTTTATCACAGATTAAAATTATTGTCATACCCCAATTTTTTCACCTCCTCCCCGGCGGGTTCGATTCCCGCTTGGGACACTTCCTCCGCCCCACCAAGGCGCCCGAAAGGGGAAGTGACGAGATCACGCGGTAAAGTGGGTCCGAAGATGAGATTAGGCCCTCCGGACTAAATTGCATGCCGCAGGACTTCGTGTGAATCCCGGGTTAAGACATCGGCTCAGTGAGATTCCAGGAAGTGCCGGACATCGACCTCACCGATTTGGCCCAAAAATTTTTAATGAATACCCCCATGGGCTTCCATCACAAAATGGGTATTCATTTGGGCTGGTTCTTTGAAACACAGATGTGGCGGGTTTTCAAATTTTGAAAACTCGATTTTCACCGAAAAAATATGGATCGACCTAGGACCAATGTTAGTGTCGATTAATTATAAGTATAAATAGATAACAAAAACTGGCTATACGATGGTCCGGAGATCCGATCGAAACTGATTTTTTGCCTCCTGTATACATTCTAAAATTAATTTAAATTTTAAAACAAAAAAGTGCAATCCAATTTTTGCTTCATCTTATAGAGCAAAAAATTCCGCGTCGAATAAGGGAAAAAATTCAAAAATCGAAGGACCCCTCTTTTGAGATAAATGGACCTGAAGTTGACCCGAAAATATTTTTGCTTTCAAACCCCCTCATGTTTGTACTCATATTGAAGAGCTCGTCGAGTAGAACAATTTACATGTTGAACGTTTTGTCTGAAACTCATGTACAAGAGAAATACATGAATTACGATTTATTGGATCCTAATCGTTTAGATTGCTTGTATCTTGAGAACAAACGACTTTCATGAAATACGATCAACATGAAAAATGATGTACTCGACGAGTTCTTTAAAATGAGTGTTAACATGGCAAGGTTTCGACAACTTTTTTTTCAAGACCACTTTCCAGGCCATATTTTTCAGCATGGGGGTCTACAATTTTTTTCGTGAAACAACAAAGTAAGTATGGATTTTTGAGTTCTACAATATAGGAGAAAGCATTTTGTACACAAATATATTATACTATTGTTTAATTCAAACTTGTCTGAAAAACCGTGTGAATAAAGTAAACTCATGTATTTCTCTTGTTCATGCGTTTCAAACAAAATGCTCAACATAAAAGTTGTTCTACTCGACGAGCTCTTCAACATGAGTACAAAGACGAGGGGGTTTGAAAACAAAAATATTTTCGGGTCAACATCAGGTCCATTTATCTCAAAAGAGGGGTCCTTCGATTTTTGATTTTTTCCCTTATTCGACGCGGAACTTTTTGCTCTATAAGATGATGCAAAAATTGGACTGCACTTTTTTGTTTTAAAATTTTAATTAATTTTGAGGAGGTAAAAAAATCAGTTTGCGATCGGATCTCCGGACCATCGTATAGCCAGTTTTTGTTGTCTATTTATACTTATAATTAATCGACACTAACATTGGTCCTAGGTCGCTCCATTTTTTTTTCAGTGAAAATCGAGTTTTCAAAATTCGAAAACCCGCCACATCTGTGTTTCAAAGAACCAGCCCAAATGAATACCCATTTTGTGATGGGGGCCCATGGGGGTATCCATAAAAAAAATTTGGGCCAAATCTGTGAGGTCGATGTCCGGGGTCACCGGCTCAACCCTCGAATCTTACTGAGCCGGTGTCTTAAATTTACCTTTAATTTTACACCTCTCTAAATCAGATAAAATCCAACGGCATGGAGTAGTATACAACGTTTGCTTCTTCACTAATATCTTCTTAAAGTAGAATTTCATAATTTTTCGTTAGCACCTCCAATTGTACCAATTATTGTTGTTGGAAGCACCTAAGTCATACATGCGCGAATATTTCTCTGGTCATACTTTTTCTTCTTGTTTTCTTTCATTGTTTACGAGAGTTCCAACGCGGAGAGTAAAATCAGCCCAGGGTTTACCTTTAAGTTATTCATTTCGTTGAATATAACCGAACTGTCCCTTGTATTCCTTTTAATTATCAAAAATTAATAAATAAATAAATAATCTCTGATCTCGCCACGAAAACGTACCGTACTCCGAGACGAATTCCACCATGGCCACAAAGTCTCTTCTTGCGTCCTCATGATATGCCTCCAGAGCCTTGGCAAGATGACGAGCACGATTACGGTAGCTGTCGATTTAATTGATTTTTAAGAATTTGAAAAATCAATAAATTAACCCATCATCGTTCAAGACTGCAGCGAGTGCAGAAGTGATCGATTGTCGTGTGAAGTTGGATCGATGAATGATGGTCGCAGTATCTATAAGAATATTCTTAACGGCACACCAATCTCCCCGCTCTGGCCATGCTCTCTCGCTTTCTTTGCCTACGAGAGAGCGTTGCCAGAGCGGAAAATTCAACTTTCTTGCCTTTCTTGAGCAGTGCAGCCGCATTGTAGTGTTGGTCTCCGAGGAGCGGAAAAGCGATTATGGGAACTCCTGCAATTAAAAAGTTAAAATGATATTTTAAATAAATTAAATATTGAACATTATACCTTCGGATAACATATTCGCCCTGATCGCTCCCACATCTACACCCTTTAAGAAATGAAAAAAAAACGATTTCGACATTATATATTATATTATATTTGTCGACATAATATAATATATTATATTATCGCTTCTCATGGCCGGTTTACTTATCTGTGCTATGATGGAACGGCAAACGATTCTTTCTGTCTCGAAATAGTTCAAATTTTATTAGCGAAAGAAGATTCAGATATGTTTCATGATTAGAATGAAAGTGATAGATTAATCACACTGCGATGCGACTCTCCCTGTCTACCCATTTAAAAAAAAAACAGATAATTTCATCTAATGTCAATGAAGGCGCACCACGAGCTTGTTTTTCTATCCTCTCTGGCCATACTCTCTCGTAGACAAAGAAAGCTGTCGCACCTGCCACGCATGTATCAAATAAATAAATAATTAAACAAATAAAGGCGAGAGAATGGGGCCAGAGCGGGGAGCTTCAAATTAGCTCGAGGTATCACTTTAAGTAGCGGCGAACATTGGAATGCGAACCTAACCTGTCATTGATCGCCGTTTGATCTTTGATACACAACTGAGTCTACTTATGAGCTGCACTAACTCAATCCATTTGATCTTGGCACTAGAGAATAAGTTATTGAGACTTCCCCGACCATCTTCACCTTACCTGTTTTCCCATTGTCTATTCCCCCCCATTTTATTTCCATGTGCAAATCTTCTTCATTTATATCTTTTTTTACTTGCTGAAACATCTTCGCGATGTATGATAAATAAATAAAAAACTTCCTCCTTATCCACCACTCTCATTGTCTTACTCTCATTTACTTATTCTTCAAATGTTGTCGCATCTTTTTTGATGTGTATGATAGATTGCATGAAATTAAATGAGAAAAAAACTCAATAGATTGAGAATTTCTCATTTAATTCGTCTATATTCGCGTTGGTTTCCTTTTTTTTAGAATAATTTATCTTAAAAGCTTATAACAACCTATGGAGGCTGCTTCGATGACTGAATTTGCTCCACAATGAGAGAAGAAGGCTCGTGTTGAAGGATGCTCTGAAGTTATTGATTGATTTTTAATTTAATTTAATTTATTTTTGATAGAGAAGCATTATTCTAAAGCTTAACTCAATAATTCGTACTGCGGCAGCCACTCAATGGCATGCACATTCTTGTATTCCGATAACAATCTGGAATTAAGTTAAGATTAAACAGTGGCGCTACTTCCATTTATCCGTCGCCCCGCCCCCTCCGATATTCGGAAGAAACGCCAAAAATCCCTTGATGAAATAAAATTACACTGTCCGGAGCACATTTTATTGATTTTTAAAAATAAAAAAATAAATATGTATAATACTTTATATGACGTTCCTCCTGAATCTTGAACTTCCAAAGGAAGACAAAGTCCGGAAATGAGGCGAACGAAACGAGAAGAATCTTCATTCTTTCCTATATATGTTAATTAAATTAATAATATTAATACATGTACAGGTATAGGTAGGATTGCATGCACTTTACATGCAAAAATACATAGGTTAGCTAATAATGTGCCATATTGGTGTTTCGGCCGCAACGTCGAAAAGTTTATTTTTTAGTATATATTTTTCTACTCGTGTCTCCTAGGTAAGAGTGAACTAACAACTAAAGTGAATAACTTACCTATATTTACCTATACCTATCGAGGAAAAGGTCTCGTTCGAAAGTTCTCACACTTCCCTTGTAAGAAATGTAAATGTTTTTTCTCTGCTCTGGTATTTTCAAACTAGTAGTTTACTTATATTCCCCACTAGCAGTAGACTTGCAAGTCTACGGATAGTTAAACGTAAGTTTACTAGAAGTGGTGTATAATACGGTAATGTATTTCGTCAAATGTTCTTTCTTTTTTTTGTAGTAAACTAGCGGTAAACTACTAGTCTGTGACGTAACGTAAGTAAACTACTTGTTTTTGAAATACCAGAGTGGGAAATCGTACGTTAGAGAGTTGTTCTGCATTGACGAATGATCCGAACGATACCACAACGACGCCTCTTTTAGATTTCATCATTATCTCTTCCAGTTTCTGAAGAAAGAAATACAATTTTATGTTAAAATATGGTGGGAATCCGAAAATAGCGAGTTTTCGAGTGATGAAATGTACCCAGGAAAACCGAAAATGGAAAGCCGATATTTGAATTCGCGGGTGCGAATAAGGTGCGAGAATTCAAATTTGCACTTGAGATTGCGAGTTTCCGATGTTTGAAGTAGATGAAAAGCGAAAGAAAACGAAATTCCGGATTTGCTTCATTTTAAGACACAGAATTTGGCAATTTTTTTAACACACATTACATTTTAACACTCGGAAACTCGCTTTTTTCGGTTTTCCACCATTGTAACGCGCCATTAAAGGCACACACAAACTAATTTGAATCGCTCTGCTCTGACAATGCTCTCTCGCTTTCTTTGTCTGCAAGAGAGTGACTCTCTCACTTTCTTTGTCTGCGAGAGAGTAGCTCTCCCGCTTTCTTTGTGTGCGAGAGAGTAGCTCTCCCGCTTTCTTTGTCTGCGAGAGAGTAGCTCTCCCGCTTTCTTTGTCTTCGAGAGAGTAGCTCTCCCGCTTTCTTTGTCTGCGAGAGAGTAGCTCTCCCGCTTTCTTTGTCTGCGAGAGAGTAGCTCTCCCGCTTTCTTTGTCTGCGAGAGAGTAGCTCTCCCGCTTGATTTGTGTGCGAGAGAGTAGCTCTCCCGCTTTCTTTGTGTGCGAGAGAGTAGCTCTCCCGCTTTCTTTGTCTGCGAGAGAGTAGCTCTCCCGCTTGATTTGTGTGCGAGAGAGTAGCTCTCCCGCTTGATTTGTGTGCGAGAGAGTAGCTCTCCCGCTTTCTTTGTCTGCGAGAGAGTAGCTCTCCCGCTTGATTTGTGTGCGAGAGAGTAGCTCTCCCGCTTGATTTGTGTGCGAGAGAGTAGCTCTCCCGCTTTCTTTGTCTGCGAGAGAGTAGCTCTCCCGCTTGATTTGTGTGCGAGAGAGTAGCTCTCCCGCTTGATTTGTGTGCGAGAGAGTAGCTCTCCCGCTTTCTTTGTCTGCGAGAGAGTAGCTCTCCCGCTTTCTTTGTCTTCGAGAGAGTAGCTCTCCCGCTTTCTTTGTCTGCGAGAGAGTAGCTCTCCCGCTTTCTTTGTCTGCGAGAGAGTAGCTCTCCCGCTTTCTTTGTCTGCGAGAGAGTAGCTCTCCCGCTTGATTTGTGTGCGAGAGAGTAGCTCTCCCGCTTTCTTTGTGTGCGAGAGAGTAGCTCTCCCGCTTTCTTTGTCTGCGAGAGAGTAGCTCTCCCGCTTGATTTGTGTGCGAGAGAGTAGCTCTCCCGCTTGATTTGTGTGCGAGAGAGTAGCTCTCCCGCTTTCTTTGTCTGCGAGAGAGTAGCTCTCCCGCTTGATTTGTGTGCGAGAGAGTAGCTCTCCCGCTTGATTTGTGTGCGAGAGAGTAGCTCTCCCGCTTTCTTTGTCTGCGAGAGAGTAGCTCTCCCGCTTGATTTGTGTGCGAGAGAGTAGCTCTCCCGCTTGATTTGTGTGCGAGAGAGTATAGCCAGAGCGGAGAGTAGCATGGTGTGTGCCTTCAATGAGATGAAATTATCTTTTTTTCTTAAAACATTGATGGTCAAAATCATATTATGATTGATCTATTACTTTTCATTCTAATCATGAAACATATCTGAATCTTCTTTCGACAACAAAATTTGCGATATTTCAACATTGAAAAGCCATTTTGTATGCGAAATCAATGACCTCTTAGCCTTCAGTATTCTATGGAAACTATAACACGGGTCTCCGGTAAAACTGTATGTACGCCTGCTACTAGGAAAAACTTTTTGGAGAGCATACTAATACAATTCGAACGACACCTTTCCGGTCTCTGTACGATGAAAATGAACCGAGTTATGGTAATTTCCGTGGTAGATCACAAAAAATCGATATTCTGCGATTTTGGCCAAATCAAGTCGATAGGCCTTCTCATGGCCTCAACCACATCCTCCAATCGACTTTCATACAAATCCCAGAGAAAAAAAATTTTCCTAGTAGCAAAAGGGGGCGATTTTGATACACTTTTACAGGAGACCCGTGATAATAATGATGATATTAGTTTATGCGTTTTACAATAAAACACGGTAAAGAAATAAACATATTATATAGAACTTTTTTTTGTATTTTCTAAAGATTTCTTAAATTGTTTTGCGCGATAACTTCCTTATCCATAATATAATTTCGCGCATTTTATCTTACGAAAGTGCTATCTTGCGTGCGATTCATTGTTCTAAATTTGTTTGAAGTCTTATAAAAATATAGTGACCAACTTTAAAATAAATAACTTTAAAATGGGAAAAAATTATAAACTTTATCAATCTTTGATCCATTACTCTGCTTCAGCGCGATTCCTCCCACGTAGACGACATGCCGTGTTGTCGGTCTTCCATCGATTTATTATTATTTTTAAATTATTAATTTTAATTACCTTAAAATATCCAGTAATCCAGGGAAATTCACAGCTACAAATTGTGATTGTGAATTGGAGTCAATCGGATCCAGTGTAAGCGGTTCGAATTGTGAGAGATAATTCTTCTAGATGAGTCAATTTTGATTATTTACAACAGTTAAAAATGGTATGACACGACGCTCCAGAGAAAATATTCCAGTTGACTAGTTTAAAGCGACACCCCAAACTAATTTGAAACTCTCCGCTCGGGCCACACTCTCTCGCTTTCTTTGTCTATGAGAGAGTATTGCCAGAGCGGAGAGTAAAATTAGCTCGGGTGCGCTTTTAACGTTGATTTTTCGTAATACTATTGTAGGAAATGAACAGAAACCTGAGCAGAGCACATCCACTGATAAATTGGAACTCCAATCAAGTTCTCGAAAAGATTCCTCGCACGATCACTGAACGACAAATCACGCGAGGCTTCCATCGAACTCAGAGGATCTGAGAAGATCCAAGATCAAAGATCAAAGACCAAAGATCAGAGATCAAAAGATCAAAGTTCAAACTACCGTACTCGGTATCAGACTGGGTGGCATGGGTATGCCCATGGGTCCGGCCATCAGAGGAGACATGGGCACAGCTGAGGCTAGAATGGTCTTCTTCACGTGTAGGCGGTGATAGAGAAAGGAGGGGAGTGAACCGAGGCCTGAAAATAGGAATATTTGGAAAATAGACGTAGCGGCCGAAACACCATAAGGCACATTATTAACTTATATATTATATTAGTTATATAATTTATTTTTAACGTGCAAGTAAACCAATACTAGTACATCCAATTATCTCGAACAATCACGCGAGAAGGAGGCTCAGATCTAACACTCGCTCATTTCACTTATTATCGATTATTATTCACTCAAACTCAATTATTTCTTCTGTTAACAAGATAGTTTTGTTCCTATTCATATAAGAATACAAAATTAGCTGTATTGCTAAATTTAAGAGTAAGTATGGATCATAGTATGATTGATCTATTGTATTCATTCTAATCATGAAACATATCTGAATCTTTTTTCCGATATCAAAATTTGCGCGAATTCAACATTGAAATGACATTCTGTATACTCTGTATAGACATCTTGACGTGGGATGATTAGTATAAAACAGATAAATAAATAAGGGTTAATTATTGTTATTATAATAATCATTCACACCAACATCACAAATGCCCCCCCTCGATTCGTCTTGGCGACGGACATCCCCAAAAGACTTATCAAACAGATATTCCCGATCCCATCCCCGATGTGTTCATTTGAAGGAATAAAATATTATTATTATATTATTATTATTCTTATTCTCACCCTCACTGATGCCGATATCATATCCCTCATTCTCCAATGGTTTGAGTAGACGATCGTAGACTGCCATCGTGTCTGTCGAACATTATTTAAAGTCTATTATGAAACTCTCCGCTCTGACCACACTCTCTCGCTTTCTTTATCTACGAGAGAGTATTGCTAGAGCAGTAAAATTAGCTCGGGGTGTGCCTTTAACTTTGAGAAAACATTGTATTAAAGGCAGGGCTAATTGGAAAATCTCTCCGCGCTCGCAACGCTCTCTCGTTGACAAAGATGCAAGAGAGTGTGGCCAGAGCGTAGAGTTTCAAGGGTCTGCCTTTAACAAAGACCCCTTTAACTAATGTAAAGTTAGCTTAAGAACATGGAATTGATTGAGATTCCTTGAGTCTCTCTCTATCTTACCATCCCCCTCTGCAACCATTCCTCAATCATCATGATTATTCAATACTCATTTTATCGATCTCCTTTTTTGTTGTATTATGTTCGTGTTTTCGTAAACACATAAATCAATAATTGCACTATATATGTACCATATATAGTCTAAGTGTATATACTCAAGGAAAGTGGATTCGGAAGATGCGCATACAATGTTCTGGGACTGTCGGAAGTAAGAAGAGCTTTTCCCAATGCACATCAGTGTTTACTCTTGATAAATGTGTTTAAAATGGAATGAAATGAATGTACCATTGGCCATGTGCACAAGCATTTCACTGAGGGCCCATACAATCTCCCAATTGAGGGCTTCCAACGTGTCGTCAAGAGGATCTCCTTGTATTTTGTCATGGAGTGTGCTGATGTTGTGAGAGGAGGGAATGAATATCACCTGAAAGATTTAATCAAAATTTATGAATGAATTTCATTCAATTCTAATTTAATTTCAATTCAATTTCGATATTTATTTTATTTAATGACCAATCGAAAATCCAATCGAATTCTGTATTTCCCCTATAAACTTTAATTCGCCCGTGAAACATAAGTGAGCGCATCGTGCTAAACATAAGAGTGAGTGTGCATCCTTTCCTAAATAATGACGGACCGTACTCTCGCGCGAAAGGCAGAGAGTATGGCCAGAGCGGAGATGCAAAAAGCATATGAAACTCCTTTGGTCTTATGATAGTTCGTACCTTTTGCGCTTTCGTGGGAATTTTCCCGGGAATCTTGTCCACCTCAATGAGAATTGTATGCTGAAACATAATTTTTTATTTATTTATTTTTACCAAATATAAAAACTCAATAATTCGATCCCAATCAATAATGTACTCACTACAGTATGCCCTGCATCGACTAGACTATCCGTGAGGGAGTTCATGAATGTCACGTGACTCCTGGCTACGGTGGGATTGATCACGAGTACCCTCAGGGCAGACGACAGATCCAATATCAAGAGACATGTGAGAAGTCGCAGCATGTCCTAAGTGGTGTTTAGCGATACTTAGCCGTCCTTAGCCGTCCTTAGCGATATTTAGCCGTCGTTAGTAGTCCTTAGCGATACTTAGCTGTCCTTAGCGTTACCTAGCCGTCCTTAGCTGTCCTTAGCGATACTTAACCGTCCTCAGCTGGTGGCAATTATCGGAGTTCTTACTAGTGGTCGTTGATTGTTTTTGTGAGCGTGTGTGCACAAAAGGAGGGAGTGGGAATGATTATCAACTCTGTATATTGTTTGCATTGTACTACTCCATAGTTGTGTGACTCAGTAGTCAGTATTCATTTTTCTGATATTTATATTGCAAACGCAATAATAATAATTTACTACTTGTTCTAGCCATTTTAGGGCTTGTACTATAGAGTTATTACTGATCTAAAGGCTTTATCGATAGAAACAATGGCACATGTGTGTGTCTTACAAAGACGATTATTGATTGATTGGGTACACATGAAAGATAATATTGATTAGGAATAATCAAGAACTAAAGTAGCGCGAAAATGCACAGATAATGTACAGACGAAGTAAAACCGTTGCAAAAGTACACAAAAAGGACTAATCTGCTGGGAATAATATATGTATATATCGGCTGGTTGAGCAAGAATAGTATAGTTCAGTCATATCTCATATATGTATACAGCGATTATTGATTGATTACTGAAAAGTGGGCGGGGCTTACAAGTAAACAACAGTAGGAACAAGCACAAATCGATACGCGAGAGTGTGTAGGTGGAGATTATGTCAGAGTGTTTTAATAGCTTATGTATTCTTTTTTTCTGTATTTACGATCAATAAACCATCTACGAATTATCGATTTTTCAATGAATGATCAATCAGAGCACAAACACACACTAGTGTTAAAGCTACCCGATGCACGGGATTACGGTAGGGGGCGGGGAGAGTGGGCGGAACTGCGAAATCGATGATCATCAATCGATAAATGTACACACACTCACTCACTGATCTACGGGGATCATCGTTGACTAGAGGATATAAACAGGGAAATGGAGGGGCGTGGCTTAGACGAAAGTGGGCGGAGCTTGTAGTTGCGAGGTGGGCGGAGCCTCTGTGCCTCATCGACGAATGAGCGATATGGGCGTGTCACTGGTCAGATCGATCTTGAAGGCGTGTTCGTATCGGAATCGCTCGGCATCCTCGCGCAAGTCCCGCTCAATGTTGGAAGTTCGACCTAAAATTAATTTAAAAAATCAATTTTGAAACTTAAAAATAACTTAAGACTTTGTTAGATTTTAGTCAATTGAATCAATTTTCCATTACGATCAAACACTACTACTTTATTCTATGACATGTTATATAGAGGAGATGTGCATGCTTTTTTTTAGAATTATATTGATGTTAAAGGCGCACCCCGAGCTAACTATAAGTTTACTCTCCGCTCTGGCAACGCTCTCTCGTAGACAGAGAAAGCGAGAGAGCATTGTCAGAGCGGAGTGGTGGTGCTTTAAGGCTTAAAAATGATCTCACCAATAGTGTATGGATTGAAGAGCGTTCGCTCCCTCCAATTACTACAGTATACATTCGAAGCAGAGGTAGATGATTGTAGACCCGCCTAAAATATTTAAATAAAAATTTAAATCAATAAAATCAAAAATCGATAAGTCATTTCACCGTGCACGGACAACAACATGAACGACAACTCGCAGGATGTGTTAGGGGGTCTCGGACGGATTGTTACAGTATACCAGGGGTAGATCAAATATCGATCGGTTCTCACTCTACACCAAAACTTACCGTGATCAATGAGATATAGTGTTTGTATAGATATTGTGGATTATTACTGCAAGACTATTGATTGATTTCAGTTTGCGATAGTTACTGTAGCGTTGGGTACTGTAGCCCACCTGTTTTCTGGCCACAGCCTGGTTTAGAGCGCTCTTGAGTGCAGCGACATCGTCAGTCTTCTCCTTCTCTCGCCGATTCTGCTCCAGCGTGTTCCTATAATCAATCAATAGCTACCGTATGATCCACAGATCAATCGCCAACTGATTTTAAAATCAATAATTGACCAAAACTACCGTATACCTGAGGAAGAACGCTCTGGGAGCAGGTAGTCCATTGGACTTGTCCTGATCTCTGCTCAGATCTCCAGCCGAGCCCGAAAAGGCGTTCTTTGCCTGAAAAATCAGTAATAAATAAAAGAAAAAAGCAAAAATAGCAAAAAAAAAGAAATTTTACATATTTTTTATAAATTTTTGCACAACGCTCTTCAAAAAGGGTTATTCGTGATAGGTCAATATCAATCATCGATAGATCAATCAATAAATCGATAATTCTTGCCTTGGCAAAGTTCGGGTTGATGCCTCGGGTTGGTCTAATCGACGTTGTCGCTGTAGCAGTCGTATTGTTGTTGTTGTTGTTGTTGTTGTTATTGGTGGAGCCAGGTGAGATTGATGAGGGCGACGGAGCAGAGGATGGAGAGGACAGTGAGGACGCGGGCGATTGGGACGCCGTGTACCTGAAACCAATCGATATATCGATTTTTCAATCAATATCGTAGCGTCCAATCAGTCTTCAAAGGGTGACTGGTAAAGCATGCAACAATTTAAGCGCAATTACGAATTACAAAGATAATGACATGATTTTGTTAGGACACTACTCTAGAACAACGGACCAGTCCAAAAGAGCAGACAAATAAAATAAACACGAAGGAAAGTGTCTTTATTCTAGACTTTTATACTGTACTTTGTGTTCTAGATGATGTGTTGTGTTCTAGAGTAGTGCCAATGATCTTCTCTTCCTGACTTAATATTATTACACTTTCAATCTTTCACATTTTTTCTTGCACTCGAACACTTTGTGCTTGTCGAAACACCCTTGCGGTGTACGATAAATAAATAAATCAATAAATAAATGATCTCACCACCCCTTGGCCTCGTTCGATAGACTGCCCTGACTCGCACACTTCACCAGACTCGCAGACAACGGCATCGACGACCGAGGAGGTGTACCATTCCGGCCACCTGAATTCAATCAATAACTTAATCAATATCAATAGCTTAAGGAGCTCAGGAGCTTAGGAGATCAGTAATCAATAAGGGGAGGAGCTTTAGTTAAATGGCACACCCTGAACTAATTGAGTAAAATTAACTCGGAGATCGTTTTAAATGAAAAGACAGAAACCATTTCCCATAGAGTCCTCCCTGCGCAGTTCTCTTTTAGAGCAATAAGAGAAAAGCGAAATAGTGTGAGAATTGAAGAGACTGAATTCAGTCGCTTTAAGGAGCTAAGTCACGATACCGTACCAGGAGTAGGCGGAGTCACGTAGGCGCTGGGTGGAGATGTGGCGGGGAGGGGTGGAGGTCGAGTAGTCTCAGTGGGAACTTCGACAGACAGGGGCACACGATGTGCGGGTGTGCGCAGAGGCGATGGAGATACGGTACGCTTTGCATCCTGTATATTAGGCATTATTGATTTATTGACCGATTTATCGATTTTCTGTCGTCATTTCTGTCATTTTCTGTAATTTTTAAAACTGTACACTGTTCGACTCGCAATCTAACAACTAACATAACGTATTGATCATTCTACCGTACGCTTGTGCTACCGTAATCTGTTTGTACCGTAAATATCACTCATTCGTACCGATGGCATGTTCATTCCGGTCGCCTTCCTCAATCCTCCGGTCTCAACCGGAGCCCATTTTGAGCGGGGTCGGTCCATAGTGGACGAGGAGAACTGCCCTGTGCCCTGAGGGGCGGGTGACTGGAAATCGATAAATCAATCAATAATCGATAAGTGGGCGGAGCCACATTCGATACTGGGTTAGCATGACATGCGTATACGAAAAAGAAGGAATGATTCATGAAGCGTAAATGCACACCCCGAGCTAATTTTAACCTCCACTCTGGCAAGGGTCTCTCGTAGACAAAGAAAGCGAGAGAGAGAGAGAGCATTACCAGAGCGGAGAGCTTCTAATGAGCTCGAGTGTGCCTTTAGAAGAGTTACTAACCGGACTAGCACTGGCTCTGGGTCTATCGTGGAAGGGCGACTGAACGCGGCCTCCTGCACGTCGTCCCAGAGTCGACGTGCCCGAGGGATACGAGGAATCCGACTCCACCGATGCCTCAAATTAATATTTCAAATAATATAATATATTTCAATAAGATTTGACCACTTTTAAGCATTTTATGGCGGAAATACTGAAATATGATATAATTTTGTCGTCTACTGTGTGTACGAATGAATATGTAACAGGGATGTGCGTAATTCTTTCGTAAAACATAATTTTACGACTTTTTTTCTCCCTTTTTACGACCTCTCGTAAAATTCGTAAAATTTCTATAGTGCGAAACGTAAAATGCACATCCCTCATATGTAATATGGAGTACCAACGGTCTCTTCACTATATCTCTGTTCTCTGAATTTTACAGAAGAAAAGAGACAGTTGGCTGGAGTTAGGCCAACTTCAAATCAACTCAAACACTCCTGGTTAGTAAGAGGGGGGGGGGGGGGGGAATTAGTTAGTCAAAGATCAAAGATCAACTCAAGACGTTATCGATTACTTCATTCGTGTTGTTCCATGAAGTACGTCGCTTGGTCACGGTTGCTGCTGCAGAAGAAGGAGGAGGAGGCGGTGGTGTGGTAGCAGTGATCTCATTCTAGGATTATAACACTATCAACAAGGGGGCAACAGTTAGTAAACAGCTCCACTGCACACACACGCACTCAATATTTATGATGTAGCCGGATACGGTAATCTAAGGGTGTGAGCAAGCACAATAAATCATAAAGGAGGCTACAGTATCCTGAGACATTAAAGGAAAAGCCGACTACAGTAACCAGTGATATCTACAGTATACTCACCATAAATCTACAGTAACCCGTGATATCTACAGTATACTCACCATGAATCTAGCTGCGGCTGCGGCAGCCTTTCCGCGAGGGATCTCCTTCTCCAGATCATCCTTGGTCACGCGTAGATTGGACTCGTCAAAGATAAAGTCAGACTTGCCCTTGGGAGCGGGAGGACGGCTCCTGAACGGAGGACACGGATTACGGTAGTCGGATTGTTCATTTATTGATTGCCAAAAATATTATTGATTTCGTAACAGATTACTGGTTTATGTACTTGGCAGAAATACCATAGGGCACATTATGTATTAGCTAACGTATTAGTTTTTTAAAAATTTACATTTTTAGTGCATGCAAGCCTATTTAATTGGTTATTGATTAATCGGTTATTGATTTATGGATCGGTTACGGTAGCTCACCTGACAGACTCCTCAACAGGACTCCATTGGCGGGCACGCGGAATATTGGGATTGGAAGGTGGAATCTTAGAAATCAATCAATAATCAAGCGATACGGTAAGTGAATAATCGATATCTACAGTAATCAATCGATAACCAACATATGATGGCGTGGTCTCGCGGGTCGCAGGTGCGGAGTGCGACGACGAATACAAATGCGGCGCCTTAATTCGATGTATTAGTTATTTCATCATTATCTGTTTATTCAACCTTACTACCTCGTTGTGGTATTGTATTTATGTCGCAGTAATGTTATTCCAATAATATTCTTCATATTTTTAAATAACCCGAGACATTTACAGAATTTTGAAAATCTATCTTGAACAATCAATAATCCATTCCTACAGTATACCTGTAGAGTCTGTTCAGGACCGTCGTTCGAGCTCGACGGAGGTCTCGCCTCGCAAGTGATAGGTTTGAGCTCGTCCGCGTTGATGATCAGACCGGACGCGTCACGCGTTTGCACCTGAATTATTGATTTTTTGTTCCTTTTTTTTCAGAATTTTGAAGAGATTACAAGATATTGACCGTATAAAATACACTTGTTTATTTGGTACGAGAGTAGCCAACCACTCCCACAAGAGACTTTCTTGTTTTGCATGGTTCAGAAACTATGCCGATCTCTTTTATATATAATATAGCGCGCGGCGAAGGTCAGCCGGGTTAGAGAGAGGCAGCGGAGAGACAATCGAGAGGCGGGGCGAGATGTAGAAGGCTACATCTCGCTCGCCTCTCGATTGTGACTTACGTTCGTTAGCACCATTTGTCATTTTCTTATGCAAGTACATTTTATACGCACAATAGCCGTACTCCGTCCCCCCCTCCGGAGCTAATTTGAAACTCTCCGCTAGCATTGCTATCTCGCTTTCTTTGTCTACGAGAAGTGAGCGTTGCCAGAGCGGAGAGTAAAATCAACCCGGGGTGAGCAAGAAAACAAACTTTTAAATCGATACGCTCACTAAATGCATTATCGATTGATAATGTTTAAAATATTGATTAATATAATACCTTTTTGAGTCTGATTCCACCCTGGATGCTCTTCAGCAGGGCTCCTCTGTCCACTTCAGCTGGCTTGGCTCCACCGAGAGCTGCAAGCTTGGCTGGCGATGGGTTCTTGCGCTGAAACTTACGCTCGTTATCACAAATACCAAGCGTACTACAAAAATCGAAACGAAATCAAAAACCCTGGTAAACATGGTAAGTCTCACCATGATCGGAGGTGGAGGCGGCGGGGGTGGCATGCCGTCGAGTGATGGAGGAGGAGGCGGAGGAGGAGGAGGGATGGAGGAGAGAGAGGGTGGGAGGGGAGGAGGAGCGGGGGGAGGAGGAGAGGGACAGAGGAGAGTGGGTGAGGAGGTGGAGGCGAAGGAGAGTGGAGATGACGACCGAACGGTAGAGTTGGACGAGGATGGAAGGGCCGAGTCTTCCGAGTCAATGTCCTCGACGCACTTTAATTGAGAATGATTAGTGAGGAGCGGTCGTTTTTCTAAAGACTCTCGGCTCTCACCACACTCTCTCGTCGACTCTCCGCTCTCACCACACTCTCTCGTCCACTCTCCGCTCTCACCACATTCTCTCGTCCACTCTCCGCTCTCACCACACTCTCTCGTCGAGAAAGAAAATTAATTATAGATTAGCATGATTAAAGACACACCATTAGCTTATTTCTCTCTCCGCTCTGGCAACACTCTCACGTAGTTAAAGAAAACGAGAGAGCTTTCTCAGAGTGGAGAATGACAAATTAGCTCGGGTTGTGCCTTCATCAGAACTAACTATTCGATTAACTCATAGTCAATAGTAAACTGATCAATAACTCCCTAATCGATCGAAAAATCGATGAATTATTCGTTCTTTTCTGTACCGTGTTTTCTCGAAAACGCATAAATATTATTATTATTATTATTATTTTAATCAATCAATAAATATACCGAATACCTCTGTCCTGGGCGCCTTATCAAGTCCCTTCTTCAGGGGCGCCAACTGCGTCTGGTCCTCTCCCTCCGCGAGAAAGATCGGCTTCGACTCCTTCGTTTTCGTTGGCCGAAGCTTGAAGCCCGCTTTGATCTCCTATAACGAATAGCATGACTACGGTAGTCAAGTATCGATTTTTTCAATCAATAAAATTTTATCGGGAATCTTATTTACATACAAAAAAATACCGTTAAAATGATTTCATATGGGACCAGAACGGAAAATATAATATTAAAGGATACGGTAATCGATTATGGAATATCGATTGGGACAGAAATCGGGGGAAACCCAGCTCGTACAGGCGTATTTTGTGCGTATGAACTGTGGGAGTGAAAGAGAAGGGCTTAAGCTGCTTTCCGATTGTGAGAGATGGTAAAGAGGTAGAGAGGGAGAAGGCGGTTAGAGGATGGATGAGAGAGTATGATGAATGAAGAGAGTGCAGAGAGAAAAAGAGTGAGAGAGAGAGAGATGGAGAGAGAGAGAAGAGAGGGAGAGAGAGAGGGGGGGGAAGAGAGAGAGGGAGAGAGAGTATAGGTAGGTGAGAGATTGCAGAGAAGCAGAGAGTGCGAGATAGTATACGAAAATGAAGAGAGCTGGAACAAAACGACTGCTCGCCCTTCGATCCCGATTAGCCTTTTTCGGTAGTCTGATGATCTGCCTCTTCCCCTCCATCTCACCCTCTCCCTCTCCCTCTCCCTCTCTCTCTATCTCCTTATGCCTCTCTCCCTCTCTCTCTCCCTCCCTCCCTCTCCCTCTCTCCATCTTCCTCTCCCTCTTCCTCTTCCTCCCTCTCCCTATACCTCTCCCTCTGCCCTTCTACCCATTACTCTGTTGTATCATCTACACGTCATTCCTCCTCATACATTCATATACCAGTTCACTTTGCTTTCTCGATCGCTTTGCTATCTTTTCAGATTAGTGAAGAGGAATGAGGAGAATATAAACCGCAGACAATGAACCTGGAGGCAGAGGGAGAGGGAGAGGCAGAGGTAGAGGAGAAGTAGAGGGAGAGAAAAGGGAGAGGGAGAGAAAAAAGGAGAGGAAGAGAACAAGAGGGACAGAGAGCCAACATTCGTATTCGTACTTTCTCTGGATTATTTACGACATTTACAACAATAGTGTAGTGCGATAAAAATTAAATTTAACAGAACTAATCACGTTAATTATTATTTAAATGTACGTTTTATTAAAGCATGGAAATATTAGTAATATAAATAAATAATATGATTCATGCGGCTGCTCGAATAGATCTATTTATCAAGAATATTTTTTCCTTCAAATTATCCTCAAGTTGGCCATTCGGGGGAGGGGGGGAGGAGGGTTGCAGACCCGCAGTGGCTCGTCAAATCATTGCGGACCCGCAACCCGAATAGCCAACTCTGGTCCGTACCGCAGATATTCTAAAACCTCCAAGAGCCCGTAACTATACCAATTGTGCAATATTCCTCACGAACACGATTGAATATGCTTCAGAAAGGGTATATCTTTCCGCTCTCGTGATGGTCAATGATATTACCGAGATTTGTGGGGAAAGTATTATACTATTCAGAAGTGACGAAAAGAGAAGAAATTCAAAGTAAGGTCTCCTCTTTTTACATAATCTCTCACTTTCTTTTCTTTCCTTTTTTGAACTGATCATAAGAATGTTTATAAGTATTGATTTTCCAATATTAAAGACTTATCTCTCACATTCATTAATGTATTGTTAAATAAACACGAAAAGAAATGAAAAGGTGAGAAACGAAAAAGCTCGGGATGAAAAATGCTTAAAATAATAAAGAATTGCCGAATCATTTCGTGCCTTTTAAGCAGATCATTACAAAATGAGCAATGAAAGAGAGAGAGAGTGAGAGAGAGAGAGAGAGAGAGAGAGAGAGAGAGAGAGAGAGAGGAGGGACAGGAAGAAAGAGGAAAGACGTTTGCAAACTGTGCATGTAAAGGTTTTTAAAGTGACATGTAAGATCTCTGAATCATTCTCACTATTTCTCTGCATCTATATTTTTATTTATTTATTTGATACACCCGTGACAGGTGCGACAGCAAATACAGGAGCGATAGGAGAAATAAATATAATAATGATAGAAAAGACTTGGTGGAGGTGACAGGGGTATCTCTCTCATATCTCTGTACAATGATTCATTCATCCCTGTGGTGTAGGCGGAAAATTGGGTTTAGTTTACTGGTATTCGATAAATTGAGATCCAAGAGGGTGAGATTCTAGAGGAAGAGGGAGAGATTCTAGAAGGAGAGGGAGAGATTCTAGAGGGAGAGATCGAAGAGGTCGAGAAAGATACAGTTTGTTTGTGAGTACAAGAGGCACTACCGATGATGATTGAATGACATTCCGATTGATACACAAGAGAGGTGTGAGAAGGGGAATATAGGAGAAATTGATCGTTGATCTTTTGCTGCACACAAGAACAACAACATGGTCAAGGTCGGGGGAATGGGTGACGCACCATGGTCGTGATGTTATGACGGGCGAGGTTTCCTAATCCATCGATGCCGATCATCACGAAGATGAACAAGCGGTATTGGGAAATGACAGAAAGAGCTTTACAAGGGAGAGATTGTTCTTTGGTCTTTTAACCTAAATACTTTACGGCGTTGCCCTCATGAGGAAAATTTAGCAAAATTCAACCAATTTCAAAGTCGGAAAGAGGCTACATGCAAAAAATATTGCTATCGACGGAAATTATATGTAAAAATCATTGTACCATGAAAGGTTTGAATGGATCTGAACGGGATTGTGAGCGATCCTCTCACTCATAGAAGTCTCACTCTCACTGTCAGTCTAACTGTCAGTCACATTGTCACTGCGATTGTCAAATAGAATATTGAGTTATGATAAAACGATAAGAAGGAAGAAAGCAATCCACAAGGAAGTGTTCACTATTGCAAAGAAAGATAAGACAAAGAGAATTGTTTTTCTTCTTCTTCTGGTTTAAAATTCCACCAGGAAAGATGAGGGAAGTGCCCTGAACGGTCTAAAGACACACCCCGGCTAAATTGAAACTCTCCGCTCTGGTCACATTCTCTCGCTTTCTTTGTCAGAGCAGAGAGCAAAATAAACCACTGTGGTCTCTCGATGACAGAGTAATAGTAATATCATTGACAGAGGATACGTAGTCCTTTAAAGACACACTCACTCCGAACTAATTTTACTCTCCGCTCTGGCAGCGCTCTATCGTATTCAAAGAAAGCGAGAGATTGTGGTCAGAGAGTTTTAAACTAGCTCGGGATGGGCCTTTAATTTACGATTACAAATGATAGATACGACAATGATATAATATGAAACGAATCGGAATGAGACGAGAATGAGCGCGGGTAAGCCCTCCCACACTACTATCCCTCTCCCTCTCCCTCTCCCTCTCCCTCTCCCTCTCCTTCTTATTCTCTCTCTCTCTCCCTCTCCCCTCTTATTCTACCTCTACTTCTCCTTCTCTCCCTCTAGACTCAATCTCTTGTATCATCAAACTGTTTGTTGCACGACTTCTCAGCATGACGAAGGGAGAGGGAGAGAGAAAAAGGAGAGGGAGAGGGAGAGAGAAAAAGGAGAGGGAGAGGGAGAGGGAAAGGGAGACGAAGTTAGTAGAGGGAGAGGTAGACAAGTTGGAAAACTAGCTAGAATCGAGAAAGATACCGGGGGTAACAATATGGCTAATACTATATTCAAATTCAATCTTGTTCCAGACAAAACAACAAAAAGATCAAAGATCAAAGATCAAAGATCAACTCACGTCAAGAATCGGATGTCCGACCCACATGATTGAATATACGGTACTAGTGGTTTACGGTAGTGGCCCGGGTTACGGGTGTGTCCTGAAGGGAAGATTACGGTAGGGTTTAAGCATCGATAACGATGAATTCGCGGCGAGAAACGAGGGCGTTTATGAATGGATGAAGGATTAGAAACGAAAAAGAAGAATCAGAGAGGTGACTCAGAATAAGGAGAGGGAGAGAATAAGGAGAGGGAGAGATGAGGGAGAGGGAGAGAATAAGGAGAGGGAGAGAGAGGGAGAGGGAGAGAATAAGGAGAGGGAGAGATGAGTGAGAGGGAGAGAAAAGGAGAGGGAGAGAATGATTCAAAGAACACATAATGAATAGTGATAGGAAGCTTGATAACGCGGAACGATGAATAATATATATTTTATCAACGTGTGAAACGAGACAAATATGATGGTTGAGGTAGAGATAGAGAGAGGTAGAGATAGAGAAAGAGGGAGAGATAGAGAGAGAGGGAGAGGGAGAGAGAGGGGGGAGTTAGAGATAGAGAGAGAGAGGGAGAGGGAGAGATAGAGAGAGGGAGAAGCAGAGGCACAAGAGCCAGTGTCCAAATTTGGAAACATTGAACGATTGGGCATACACAGCGTACCTTGAAAATTGGAATTGAACGCGTTGAAACTGATCAATTTTGAGTTCGTTATAGTCAGTTTTGCATAAACAATACAATAATCAAGGGTCCATTGTTTTCGTTCTATGCTAATGCCCTTCCTCATTCTCACTTTCGATGCGCGCATTTGTTGGGACAAATCGATAGTTCAAAAATAAAAAGTTTGTGAATTTAAAACTCTGATACTGTGCATGCCCAACATTGAGGGCCATAGGGGTGAAACGGTAGAGGTAGAGAGAGAGGGAGAGATAGAGGAAGGGAGAGGTAGAGAGAGCTTCACTCAATTTTGCTGCTCGCTCTGGCTACACACTCTCACAGACAAAGGGAGCGAGAGAGAGTAGCCATAGCGGAGAATATCAGGAATACTCGAATGTCTCGTCTATAATGAAGGAACAACAAAGGTCTAGTGAAAAATGCTTAAGCATGATCGAATCGTGAATCAAATGGGGAGAAATATGGGAAAAAGTGATCGGAGGAGGGAGTGAGAAGTGGAGGAGAGACGGAGAGGGAGGGGGAGAGAGGGAGGTAGGGAGAGGAAGAGAGGAAGAGGGAGAGAGAGAGGAAGAGAGAAAGGGAGAGGGAGAGAGGGTGTGGAGAGAAAGACATATGATGAATACTGATAGAAGATTTCTCAAGCTTTCCCCTTTTTACAATTAGGAAACAGTTTTTGTTCTTTATTCTATTACATATCTATGAACGACGACAGATCTGACTATCGATAGTCTTACATTGTCATAGTTTTATGATTTCGAATGTTGAAATAGAGAGAGAGGGAGAGAGAGAGAGAGAGGGAGAGAGAGGGAGAGAGAGAGAGAGAGAGAGAGAGAGGAAGAGGGAGGGAGAGAGAGAAGGGAAAAGGGTTCAACTGATTTCGAACGAAGGACTTGAAAATGTGTAAGGATGAACAGCGAAAGAGAAAGAAAGTCAAGTAAAGATCTGAAAAGAAAAGAGGAGAAACGAAAAATGAAACGAGATACGTGTTCTTTTCTTTACTTTTCAAGATTTCTGAACAAAGAAATGGAAAAAGAGGGCGAAAGTTATAAGTGAAGCATAAGATTTGAGAAGAAAGCTATGCGTTACGAATGAATGAATATATTGTATCTAGTGGGGGAAATCTTAGCCCCCTCTCCCTCTCCTTCTCTCCCTCTCTCTCTCACCTCTCTCTCACCCTCTCCCTCTCCCTCTCTCTCCCCCCCCTCTCTCTCTCCCTCTTTCTCTCTCCCCCTCTCTCTCCCCAGATATATGTTTTCTGCATCGTTAATGGTAACGATGTACAGATGTAGAATATCTGATCGGAAAACAAAAAAATAGGTTATTTATCAATTTTCTGGAATATCGATGATAACGGAATAGGATTTTGTTCGGAAGTCACGAATACGAAAAGAAAAATGAATTCGGGCCGAAAATAGTTCGATTATAATGATAAAGCTAGCAAAAGCGCAAAGGTTAACAATAGAAGATGTTGAAGATGCTCCGCTCTGACCACACTCTCTCGCTTGCTTTGCCTACGAGATGTGTGGTCAGAGCGGAGACTTTCAAAAGAGCTCGGGGTGTGTCTTTTAATAATAATAATAATAATAATAATAATAATAATAATAATAATAATAATAATAATAATAATAATAATAATAATAATAATAATAATAATAATAATAATAATAATAATAATAATAATAATAATAATAATAATAATAATAATAATAATAATAATAATAATAATAATAATAATAATAATAATAATAATAATAATAATAATGATAAGACTAATCTAAGAATGACTATGAGGCACTAATCTTCTTCTCTCACAATGAATCCTTCATCTATGGTAGGAATGAGAGGAGAAGAAGGACATATGAATCATTGAATAAGCGTTATCGCTCCATTCTTAGTCATCATCAAACCCATTCTACCTCTACCTCTACCTCTCTCCCTCTCCCTCTTCCTCTCTGCCTCTTTCCATCTCCCTCTCTACCTCTTCCTTTCTACCTCTTCCTCAAGGGTCTCCCTCTCCCTTTACAGTCTCTCCCTCTCTGCCCTCTCTAACTTCGATTATTACTTGATTGACAACTTTCACTGATGTCTTTTGT